>JARHVA010000399.1:2395000-2477500 GCA_037957365.1 Torreya grandis
CACAAGACCAAGAATGGATTACAATGGTTTATCATGTTGTGTTGTCATTGACACATAATGTGACCATGAAAATTATATGTGAGGGGTTTTTAGATCATGTTATGAATATTATTGTTGTACATGTAATAATTTTTTATCTTGTGTCCATAGTTCTATCTGCATACAAAATAGTGGCCACTAAGTGAGATGATTTATGTCTAGAGTTAGAGAGTTAGGCCATTGTCAAGAAGAATGATAATAATATTATAAATACATTTATTCATAGGTATGAGGACTTACAACATGAGCATGGTCAAACCATACATGAAGTAGGATCCTTAGAGGAGAGGTTACGAGAGTGGTCTTGCTCTCGAGGTTCTAGATGGGATGTTGGAGTTTTCAAATCAAGAGGGATTAGGCCCTTAGATGATAATAGTGATGATTCATACACACTCAAGGATATTCCCAAACATATAATTGTAAAATTATACAAAATACATATCATTTTTTATATAGATATGAGAACAATGTTCTTGGCATTTTATCATAATTTTCATATTATATTGCTCAAAGTCTATTTTATGTGAGATGTTTATGATTTTAGTATTTTTATTTTATATGTTTTGTGAATTTAATTTTAATTAAACTATCATATACCATGGAATCCAATTGTAAATAAATATGCCTAACTATAATGATTATGTTACGACTAAATATTTATTGTCAAATTTTGTTCCATTACATTGTATATTTGTGTAGATAAAATAGATATAGATGCATGAATGTGTGACACAATATTTGACTCTATGCTTCCCTTAGGTGCATATATAAGAGATTTATCAACCAATGATTACTTCATAGGATTAGTTTAGGAAAGATCAATTGGTGTAGAGCATGTCCTAGGGGAAGGACTTCTTACAATGGGTTGTTTATATATAGTTTGATAGACCATTCGCTCCATGTGAGGAGTGTCATAGGATGTTTTATCCTTTTAAGAATGATCTATGTAATAATTATAATAAAATGTCTTTCTTTCTCATTTGTAAATGTAATAGCCCCTCTATTTGGAAAATATGAAAACTTGTGTTGTAAAGTATAACAATCATTGTTACAATGTCTATTAATACCATGTTAAGTGAAAAAAGGATTTCTTTTTATCTTTTCTAATTTGTGTGGTAGATGATTATAGTTTTGAGTAATATTATTAAACTATTTGTATAATAATATATTTAATATGTCATGTGGTTAGTCCTTAGTGAGATTAAACGAAAGTGATTGTTTCTTATTAGAAGTAGATGCCCTAGTTCTAGGAGGTACTTGATATGTTGATTCCTTACCTCTATGAAGTAATTTTATTGTTTGATATTTAATATGTGTACTTATAAATTGACTATGAACCTCTGTAATTATTTTCTTTCCTTTTTAATAATGGTTAACACCATATTACCCTTTTAACAAAGATGTTTGAATTTTCATGTTATCATTCATGAGATCACATGTATACCGGTGTACATCCATATATAGGTTATCAAATTAAGTGTAAGGTTGATTCAAAGCCTTATATTTAATTGGATAAATAATACCCCTACAAAATATGAATTGTAACTCCAAATCCAAGGATCTATATGTCAATTAAGATAATGCATCCTTGAAACTAACAACATGATCTTGAAAGGTCTTATCATATTGTTGTTTTAAGCCTTGTAAGTGTTATAATGTTCTAGAAGTATTTGATAAAAGAATACTCATATCACTTGATGTCTGTAATGAAATAATGATATCATTTTTAACATACCCAAGGTTTTTATAAGTATTATGTAAAGAATCATTGCATATGATTTTGATCGACAAATCAAGCATATAATGTTGATTTTGACTACTTGAATCTTCATTACATGAAAGAAAAGCCATTTCACTTTTTTGTTCACTATGCATGAAAAGGTTAAAAGAAGCATGAGTTGAATTATAATACTCTTTTCATCACTATGATTATTTTAATCATTATCATTACAATCAACACTATCATAATCATTTATTTCACATTCATATGCATCTTGTATACTACTTTGAATAGTGTTATATTTTTGATATTTCCATTGTAGAAGGAGAGGGTAAGAATGTTTACACACATTTGTATTGTTGAGAATTTGAGAGAGAGAAACATTTTAGCTTTTTACATTTTATATGAATGGAAAAGAGTCATAAAATTTAGTGATGTGATCAATAGTTGGTAAAGAAGGAAGACATTTAAAATATTCATCATTTGATAAAGGAAACATGCATTCTTATTTTTGCATACACACATGATGAGAAGGTTTTATGCATGAAAATTTGACATTTTGAATAAGATTCATCTTTATACTTACAAAATATCTACTTTGTAATATAGAACTTGATGCAATGCACTAACAAATTATAAAGAAAAACTAAGTTCTTATGTAAACAATGCATCATGAGATTTTCAATGCAGCAATATGGAAAACATAGGTGGACTAGGATCCTAACACTCACTTTTGACATATATATAAATAATATTGTAATCATAATTATTTCTAATATTCTCTATATAATCCTCACTAGTTTTATTAACATTAACTATATCATTTATCTATTTGTAATTATAAGTATAAGAAAAAGAATATTTTTATCACATTTCTTATTAGCTATTAAATCCTCATAAGCAATGTATTGATCCTCAGTAAGGTTGAATATTGCATCTAAAGGATAAGGATCTTGATACTCTTCACTATGGCGACTCATTTTGATAATTTTAAATCTAAACACATGCAAAAGGAGAAACATAAAATATAGGGAAAAAATTAAAATAAACATCACTTATGCTATACCCATAGAAAAAACCAATATGGAAAAATAAATACATAATTTGAAACTTTAGAAACAAAAATTAGAACCCTAGGGAAATATAAGGTTTTGATGTGATGTTAGCTTAGAGGATGGGTTCACTATAATTTTTTATCTAAAATGGAATTCTAAAAAAGTACCCCATGGAAATAAAATGTTTAAGTGTGTAATCAATGTAATATTCAAATTTAGACAATATCATACAATATTTAACAATAAATACATTCAATAATGTGAAATAAATATAACAATAATTTTACAACTATGGGATTAAGAGTTAAGAGAGAACATATCTTATTTTTTTATCTATTCTAGACTATCACAACCATAAGGGTTATTATCATGCTCAATAACCAACTCTATATTTTATTTGTTTAGGGTTTTACTACTTATTTGAGCTTCGACACTTATGTCACCCTAAGGACACATGAATCAACACTATTATCCAAGTTTCAATGCATTTTTATTGTATGAAATATGTGTTCTTTCCTAAAACTTCCATGTATGCATTTTGGGTTATGTGTCACCTTTTGGGTTGTGTGTTCAAATTATGTATAGAAGCTCTCAAAACTATATACCATTACTTTTAATCACTTATGACTCAATAAAAATGGGTTATCATGTGAGTCAAGCTACCCCTAGAAACCTTGTTATTACTTAGTGTTGCCTACATAGCCATATACTCTAAGGAGGGCCTTAGACTCAAATGTAGTTCTCCCTCCTTTTTTTCTTTTTTTTTTCTTTTTTTTGTGTGTGTGTATGTGTAATGGTGATTTTGAAACTATATGTTCTTTATCCTATTGCATCCCTTGGTAAAAGTAATGCAAGTGAGATTTGACCTTTTTTAATACTTTAGATTACAAATTAAATCCATTTAATGTAAGGTCTAATTCAATATCTTTTGAATAATAATGTATATTCTAAATTAGAAACATTTTTGGTTCCAAATACTATGTCCTAGCTTTGTATATATAATGATCCTTTTGAATTTGAATTAAAAACATAGTGGCACATGAAATTTGAAAATCGAACAAAATATATGGGCCTATTATAATGGTCACAAAGTGATAGGAATGAAAATAAAGAATAATACAAGGTTGGACACTTGCATTAGCTTTCATACACTAGCATTGATGTTAGCATCTAATAGTGAATACAAGTGTCTGAGAACTCAGAATATAAAACAAATAACAAAAACGTATAGATACATACCAAAAAGTGGCTAAAGTGCAACATAATATTTAGAAAGTATCATTAGATAATACATATCCATAAAAAACCATCAATTTTGAGGGGCCCAAGCAATATCATGCCATAAATACTCATATATTCTTTCAAAATGCTTATACATCCAAAACTAAGCAAAAATACAATACACAACAAATATTGTACTAGATATGGGTACCTACACACATAATATAAAGGGAAATATTTGTAAAATAGATAAGTTGTGGTGTAACATAAGTGTAATAGATGGCCTTAGAAATTATAGTGAGGTAGCCAATAAATATCTTAGATATAGTCAACCCACATTGAATTGTGCCATGACCCCATGGGACCAATCTCAAGATCCAATAGCTACCACTTCCTTTATCATCCCTAAAGCACAATTTGATCCAAGAAAAAATTAGGTTGTGTAATTGTGTATACAATAGGTAACAATCATAATCACGGAGGGATTACCCCATTAGTATTCCCATATTTTCATCCTTTATACAACATAAATAAAGTGTCTATTTTATTTTCCCTCTACCTCTTTTATCTCACTATCGCACTATCGATTCAATATTTTTTTCATAACAATATTATAGTGAAACATTGATAGTTTTGGGTCTTTTTCCTTAGCTTCACATAACTAAGTATTAGTTGCACGCCCAATACAATGAATATGCCAATGAGTTTACATGTTGGCATACCACACGAGGGGTAACCTCACACACTCACCCAAGGTAGTAGCGACTAGTTCCCATTTATTCTATCATGCAATATTTGTTAGATAAATCTTACTTAGGAACTTGAGTTACTAGGTTTAGTCATTATTACTACTGGATTAGTTAATAGTTAGTCATTTGACAAATTTACACATTGCATGTAACTAGTATCATAAATGAAATTTAATACCAATCAGATAACATCAAAGTTCACATAATCCTAGTTCCATTAATTAAATTAATAATATTATATAGGTACATCATTTAGTAAATGGTCTATAGATCTCTTCCTTAATAGTAACACACAACTATATTCAACAACCACCACTACTATATCCCAACGAGGATTCATACATAGGTTAACCCCTTCCTCAAGTCATAACATTAATAATAATTTAGAGGATATTTTTGGATGTTCCCTAGTTTTCTTTAAATGTGTTCCATTATATATAGATCATCAAAAGTTTTTTGACAATTATTGAATTGCAAAAAATGCCCATCGTATACTCCAATTATCATTGGTCAAAGTTTGGTCAACAGGGAGTCAAATCTAGTCAAACTATAAAAATTTATGGTCTGAAAATATTTTTAAAATAGTTCCATGGATTATAACTCATCATAAGCTTTCCAACACATTTTGAATGGACCAATTTTGAGTCCATATGCAAAAGTTATGACCAGTCAAAGTTTAGGTCAAATCTAATAAAATTGATGATATGACAGTAAAATGGACTAGTGTACCTTTGCCAAGTGGACCAATGAGGTATGGACACATGTCACACATTATTATGGACACATGGCACAACTACAAGCCTCCACATGGTACTTTTATGTGGCAAGGTGAGACCACTTTACATGGGATAAAGTTTATTATTTTAAAAAAATATTATCTCACATCCCAACAATGTGGGATAAAAAGGACTTTTGATCAAATATTAAAAAAGTATATTTTCCACACATATGTGGATATAAATAAAATATATCCCTTTAATAAGGCATGGATATATGATAATCTTTATTTCCACAAATGTGGGATATTGTTATGGCTTTTTTAATGTAATGTTTTAATTAAAACATGTAAAGGCCATATAAATCATATGTGGGCTAAATAAAGCCTTATATTGTAATCCCATGATAGAATGGGATAATTTTTTATCCCATTAAAATAAGTCTTGCGATAATTATGAATATTATTTAAAATTGGGAAAGGATAATCATCCAATCCCACATTTTGTGGACCTGTAAACTTATATAAAGGGTCTAGAGGGGTCATTTGAAATCACAATCAAAGTGTGAATAACAATCAAAGTGTGAAGAAAAACACTCAAAACTTGAGAATAATCAAGTAAAGCTAAGAGCCAAGATCTGAGAGCTAAAATTGAAAGCCAAAATCTAGAACTAAAGTCATTAGCAAGAGCCAAGAGTTAGAGCTAGAAATAGCAATGAGAGCCAAGAGCTAGAGCTAGAGCCAAGATTTAGTAGCCAAAGCCAGTATCCAGAGCTAGAGCTAGAGCCAAGATTTAGTAGCCAAAGCCAGTATCCAGAGCCAGAGCTAATATTCAGATCCAAAGCTAGTATCTAGAGCCAATATCCAAAGCCAATTTCTAAAGCCAAAGCTAGTATCATCAAAACATTTATTTACAGATCGATAACCTCTACTAGGGATAAGGTGATGTACAAAGAAATTTTACATCTATAATTGATCAATTTAACCTTTGAGTAGGACCTAAAGATGTAGCCCAGATCCGATGAACTCCATTATCAACTCTAGATTTTTTTTGTCTCTATTTTTGCTCATAAATTTTTGTATTGCTTTCCATTTCAATTATATTTCTTATTTTAATAAATTTATAAGCAATTTGACAAGATTTTTTGATATTTAAAGAATATCCATTTTTAAATAGTTTTTAATAAGAGGGGGTCATTTACTATTTATGAATCAAGTTTGGTATCAGAGCAGTTGAATTTAGTGGCTTGATTATATTTTTCATTTGATATCAATTTGGTTTTGATTCAATATTTGTAGACATTTAGGCTTGTTAATCTTCCATTTGTAGTGTGTTGTTTTGGAAGTACAGGTTTTTTTGTAGATAGATATGGGTAAAGCCTTGAAAAGAGAGAGGCTAAAAGAGCTTGAAAGCATCAAAATATAAATTCAGGAAGATAATTCTTTCTTTAGATGAAATTTCTATTCCCTCGAAGAAAAAATTATATGTTTGAGATTAGAGCTTGAATCCAAGGATGAGCTCTTGATGAGATTGCAATGTGGTGAACATAAGAAGGATTTTCCTTCCATGTCAAATGCATAAACCATGACAGATAAATGAATTGTATGTTCATCACCATGTTGTTCTTCCACCCATTCAGATTCAGATTCATGTAATGCTTTTGGTTATTTTTAAAAACATACTAAAGGCATTGGATCTAAATTATTAATTAAAATGGGATTTGATGGAAGAGACCTTGGTAAAAATGGCCAAGGTATTTCTAACCCAATATAGGTAAAGGGTCATCCTCATTTTTTAGGTTTGGTTTATTTTAGTGAAAGAATGAAAAGTGGAGAATGGTCCAAGAATGTTGAAGGGAGATAAGCTTATGACAACCAAGTGATTACCCCACTAGTCTTACAAGAAGATTCTTTATAGGAAATTATTGATTCATCGTCATAGGATGAAATATGTAAAAAAAATTAGAGAAGAGGTAATGAGATCCCACCTCCTTGTTCTTACACAAATAATAATCATAAACATAAGGGAAATTGTAAAACTTTTGATGATACACTATTTTAGTATAAACAATATGGTTTTGATATATATAAAATGATATACACTTTTCCATGTACTTTTTATGGGTAAAGTAATAACTTTGTTTCCTATTATTGGAAGATACAGTCATTCTTGTAGAAGTGGTTTCCTAATGAGCTCAGTGTTAAAGACCATTCTCATCATTTAGAGGTGAGAAATGGAAAACAGAATTCCTCGTCTAAAAAGAAGGCCAAGAGGAACTTTTATGTTCATTGTCCTGTGAATGGGCATCGGGTTGAGCAATTTTGGAGACTTTATCCATCTCAAAACAATAAGATGAAGATGGAATATAGACCTATTGTAAAGGTAAATGGAGTTCTTAATCCACCACTAGTTGATGAGTCAACCCAGGTATTTATTGAGAAAAAAACAACCTAAACAAGATAATCTAATAAAATGTGTTGGTAAGAAGTTCCTTAGTTTTATGTTTGCATAGTTGGAATTGTAGATTAGCATGAAACAAAGCATCTTTGGGATTTTTGATGATTGATGAGAGGAAAATTACCTCATGTTTTAGCTTTGAATATTTTGTAATAACCAGATGAGGAGAATCTTGTGATAGGTTTATCATGCTTGGTTTTTCTCACATTTTAATTAACTCCATTATGAAATTGATAGCAATATACGTAGGTTGCTTGCAACATGATACTTAAATAGAAGTAGCTATTGTTATGAAATTGTATATAATGATAGAATGTGTAGCATTTTATCTACAATTATTCTAGGTGATATTTTGCAATTATAGGTAGTTCACCATTTTGGGAATTTAACTAGTGACACATATAAATTATATTATCCCCATGTTATACAGGATAGCTTATTCATTGGTAAATCACTGAATCAGTCGGACACTTGTAGCTTTGACATCAAGATGTATTTTTTTAAATGATCATTTTGTGTGATAGTGTGCTTGCAGTGAATTGATGTTTTTCCAGAGGAAAGGAATGGCATAGCCTACCCATATTAGAATAGTAGTTTTATAGACCATAGAGTCCATGATAGAGATCTCCATGAGGCATTAAAAAGAACCAAATCTAGTATCAAGAAAATAAATGTTTCAATTTTTGGTGGAATAAAAGCCTTCTTAGTGGGGAGGCATTATCCAGAGGATATTTTTAGATGTTCTCCAATTTTCTTTAAACATGGTCCATTATGTATAGATCATCAAGAGTTTTTTGATAATTATTGAAATGCAAAAAATGGACATTGTATGCTCCAATTATTATTGGTTAAAGTTTGGTCAATATGTGGTCAAATATATTCAAACTAGAAAAAAAGTTGGTCTTTAAATATTTTTAAAATAGTTCCATGGCTTAGAACTCATCACAATATTTTCTATGCATTTTGAATGGACCAATTCCAAGATTGTAAGAAAAAGTTATGACCAATCAAAGTTATAATCAAACTCAACAAAATTGATGACATGGTAGGAAAATAGACCAATGTACTTTATCCAAATGGACCAATGTAGTATGGACATATGTCACACATTAATATGGACATGTGGCACAACTACAAGCCTCCACATGGCACATCTACATGGCAAGGTGAGACCACTTTACATGAGATAAATTTTATTATTTAGAAAAAAAATATCACATCCCAACAATGTGGGATAAAAAGGACTTTTGACCAAATATTAAAAAAGCATATTTTCCACACATATGTGGATATAAACAAAAGATAGCCTTCTAATAAGGCATGGGAATATGATAATATTTACTTCCACAAATATGGGATATTGTTATGGAATTTTTAATGTAATGTTTTAATTAAAACATGTAAAGGCCATATAATTTAGGTGTGGGCTAAATAAAGCCTTATATTGTAATCCCATGATAGAATGGGATAATTGTTAATCCCATTAAAATAGGTCTTAGGATAATTATGAATATTATTAAAATTTAGGAAAGGATAATCATCCAAGCCCATCTTTTGTGGACTTGTAAACCTATATAAAGGGTCTAGAGAGGTCATTTGAAATCACAATCAAAGTGTGAAGAACAACACCCAAGACTTGAGAATAATCAAGCAAGGCCAAGAGCCATGAGTTGAGAACCATAACTGAGAGCTAAGAGCCAGAGCTAGTAGCGAGATCCAATATCTAGAGCCAAAAATAATAGTGAGAGCCAAGATCCAGAGCCAAAGCCAATAGACAGTAGCCAAAGCTAGTATCCTAAGCCAGTAGCTAGGGCCAACCAATAGCTAGAACTAGTAACCAAAGCTATATCTAGAGCTAGTAGCATCAAAACATTTATTTATAAATTGGGAAACCCTACTAAGGAAAAGGTGTTATACAAAGAAATTTTGCATCAATAATCGATCGATTCTGCCTTTTGAGCAAGACCCAGAGACAGCCCAGATCAGGTGAACTTCATTATGAACTTTCAAGTTTTGTTCTCTATTTTTGCCTATAATTTTTTTTATTTCTTTCCATTTCAATTATATTTCTAATTTTAATGGATTTATAAACAATTTTATGGGAATTTTTGATATTTAAAGAATATCCATTTTTAAATAGTTTTTAATAAGAGGGGGTCATTTACTATCTACGAATCAAATACACAAAAGATAACAAGCTAATGAATATTTTAAAGAAGTCATGGTGATCCATTATAATTAATTTCCTTTTGATTCAAGCCCAACATCCCCTATATACCTTCTCTATGATAGATATTCATGTTTGTGTTCCTCCTCTTTCATGAATCAGTACTAGATTTTTGCTCTCATTAATCTCCATTACTCCTAAGAACTACTTTGTAACTGCCTCCACTCCTTACACTCTTATCTTAGTCTTGCACATCTTCGAGTCTTACATCTTCTACTCATTCTCCATTTCCTTGTTTTTCATAACTTCCCCTTCTGCACCTAGGTCTTTTATACTATTCCTTTATGTTTCCCTCTTCCATGTCATGGTTCTACATGTCTGCTCTTACACCCTTGTTCTTTCACACTTATGGTTCCAAAATACTTAGAATGTAATTATTATAATATTTGGGGTTCAAAATCACCCCATACTAAATATATAGTCCATCTTGGACTATGCAATAATTTCCTCAATGGTCAAAAATGCAAGATCCAGCTATTAGACTTTGTGCTTGAGATCCTCCCACTAGTTTAGGGTTATCTGAAGATTGGAAGTAATAACTCCCACTTTGACCTTAAATTTATTTAAATCTTTGGGCTGCTACAAAAAGGTATTATATTAAGTTTATAATGTCCCAAACTAAGCATTCATATTCTTTTCAGCATCTTCAAGGGCCCCGACCTCTACCAAAACTTATCCTCATAGTGCTAAAAAACTAGCATTCAACTGCTATCTAGGGGTGGAATACTTTTGTGTGTTAGGACATGTCCTTAATGCTTAAAGTGTTATCAAGCAATTATTGGCACTACTTTTCCTTGGGTAAGAGTTTTGCTTCCAAAATTTTACTTGGTCATGTCAAATTGACAAAAACCCCATTGATGATGGGAATGGTGGCACTCAATTTATTCAAAAATTTATGACAAACCTCTATCACCTCATAAAATTTCTTAGTTACCCAAATTTTCTCCTATTGAGGATCCACTTCATTTCTAAATTTAGTGAGTAGAATTTACATTTGCATCTCTATCTTATATATTGCCTCACCATTAACAGGAACTCCATCTACAAGCACTAGTTTGCCTCTCAAAATTATTTGGCAAAGGCCCAATATCCTAATCTGAGTTGATTATAATGCACTCAATTGACACTTGAGTTATTCAATTTCCTCTTCAATATTTTTCCATTTTTCATTTTCCTCTTTATACATTCACATGACCTCCTGATGTTTGGTGCAAATCTAGCTCTTGTCATTGTTGTTAAGAATGTTCTACTTAGAAATCTATAGTAAAATTGATAAGAATTATGCCCACTTGTGTTGGAGATAAAATCATGGGACTTATCTAGAGCATGTCTGGAACACCTACCATTTTTTGGTTTATGTTATTAATCTCCCTTAGAAGCTCAAATTGTTCTTTATCTTGATACACTTTCATTTCAAAAGACATTTCACACTAAATTTGTTCCATAGACTCATGTTTAGGGAAAATTTTTCACAAGTACAAACATTTCTTGGGCATGTCTTATTAGAATGCAATATGAATGGGAGGTTCTTGATTTGGTTGTTGTTGTTTCTTTTCTTCATGATTTAATTCTTTACCTTTTTAGGGGTCATACTCTAAATTAATGATTTTGGTACTCTTCTCTCATTACTTCGTAGAGCCAGTACCAAGTTCCTCTCTATTGGGACCTTCTCCCTTTTCTGCTTATGATGTTGGAATTCTAAGGTCCACTTGCTACTCGGCCATAGGATGTTCCTCATTGGTCATAATAGCACATTCTTCACTCTGATAATGGGGGTACTCCTCATTTGGCTTAGGAGCGGGTTCTTTGATAGGGTGTGCTTATAGATATGCCTCATATGTGTCCATAATTACCACTTAGGGTACTTCTTATTCAATATCTACTTGAGTAGTGGGATGTGTAGTTTAATCCTTCTATTCTACTAGAAGTTACTTAGCATTTTTTGGCAGTGGGATTTACCTTTATCATCTAGGCTTTACTTGAGTATCCATCTAGGATACAGTGATGTCCTCTTGCTCTTCAATAAATCCTTGGGTCCTTAGTAGTGGTGAGGCCTATCATTGGTGTTTTAGGATGACCCTAGGTTAGTCCTACATCCTTCTAGAGTTGGTGGCCTTAGGTCTTGGCCTTTTATCTTTTTCTCATGCCCTCACCTCTATGTGCATCTTTGATTGGGAGGGAAGTGTTTCCTTCTCTACCTTCTAACCTCTTGATGATTTCTTTCATGGATTGAGAATATAAAATATGACCTAGATTTTCCCTCATATAGTTATCTTATAGGGATTAAGGTTAGTAATGTCAGTTTCACACTTCTCTAGTGGGATGTGTAGTGTAATCCTTCTATTCTACTAGAAGTTACTTAGCATTTTTTGGCAGTGGGATTTACCTTTATCATCTAGGCTTTACTTGAGTATCCATCTAGGATACAGTGATGTCCTCTTGCTCTTCAATAAATCCTTCATTCTTTGCATTTAGAAGGATTGATGCCAAAAAAAATAATGCCTACACTCAAAGGGTATATTTTTCATAAAATATATCTCTTGATGATCTCGCATGCTCTAGTTTTATAGTCCATCATATCTACAACAAAGAATTAAACACTTCCATCATTAAAACCTATGTCACCCTCAACTAAGTAATTAACACTACCATCATTTTAACCTCTATCGCCCTGATACATAAGCCTTGAGGAAGGACATTTAATTATAATTCCACCAATTCAATTCCAATGTGATCCACCCAGTGATATTTACTATTATCAACCCTTTCTTATTCCTTTTGATCGATTCCAACATTCACAATAAAATATACCACCCTAGTGATTTCAAAAAATCAATACGAGCAAAACCAACTTTAGAAGGGGCCTAAATTTACCCAAGACTGTGATAAAATATTTTCTAGGTATCAAGATTTGGCCTTTTATAAATATAGAGCTTGAATTATCACTTGAGAATCACCTTCTATCTCCAAACAAACCACTCCACACTCAAGATCCAAATCAATCCCTACCACCACTAATTGAGTTTTTGATTCATTATTGGTTACATCCAAAAGTTTGAAATATGTTGCTCTAATTAAATAACTACAATAACATTTTATCGCACATCTAGCTCTTGAAGCTCCTGGATTGCCATGACAAGCCCCATCAAAGTTAAGCTTGAACTAATCTAGCTTTGGGACATTCTAAACCACCAAAGCTCTGTTATTCTTGTTAGACTTATCTACAATTGATCTTTCAATGGGAATACATAATATTTATTATACTATATGTTTTGATAGTATATAATATTTAATATATAGTAAATGATGGGTGTTGGTGTGATTACAATGTGTTAGGACCACCTTTATGCATAAATTAAGCCAATAATACAAGCATTTACCATTGGAGGCCATTCCAAGTTATAGTTTTCACAATATGTATATGATAATACATACATACATACATACATATACACACACACACACACACACACACACACATATATATATATAACCATATACATATTGTGAAAAGTATAACTTGGAATGGCCTCCAATGGTAAATTCTTGTAATATTGGCTTAATTTATGTATAAATGTGGTCCTACCACATTACAATCACTCCAACACCCATCATTTGGATTTTTCATATAGACATACCTATAATATTATGCATGCGTACCCATTTTATAAGTGATTAAATAAACTCACAACACTAGACATTTTCCTTTGTTTGTGGCTTGAGATATGGTAAATTTTGAGCTTTCAATGATATTGGATCATGCAAGGCTATTTATGAGAGGATAATATGATCAGATCGATCTAATACTTCCTAAATTTAGATCTTTATTGTTAGAGGTGGGAGCCTTGGAATGTTGACACAAGCATGGAAATCTATTGAACATCTCATGGATGTTTATATAATTATGAAGCTATGGATGTTATTGATTCTTTTTCCAAGTGTGGTCTATTTAATTCTACTTATTTTGATTCTTATGTTAATATTGCAAATTTTTAGACAAATGTTGAAAATAAAGAGGTCAAAGGCTTTATTGGTGATGAAATAGAAGATTTTGTGCACATGTTTTGTATTGTGCTTAGGCATCATCTTAATCATGACAATCCATTATTTTAATTCTATGTTGAATATTTGATCTCTACACTAAATAAATTATATAAAATCATTAAAGAAGCTAAGGTAGAGGATCTAGAGCTATAAAAATTGGAATAAGAGGAACAAATTGGGAATTGGATTGGAAAAATGCATGACAAATTTGAGGTTTTTAAGACCCAATCAGAAGATAATTTAAATGGATCATTTTCTTGCTTGTGAATATGATCATTTATTTGCTAAATTTTTTTATCATAACCAATTATTGACCTAGTTAGTAGTTATGTGCATTCAACTAGGTTATGGTTTCAATAGTTTCTATTTGAATCGTGTGTAAATTTATTCTATAATAAGTTTTAAATACATTGTGATTTTTAAGGTAGAGTTACAAATTAAAAATCTATACCATTATAAGAACCAAAAATTAAACAAGTTTTAAAACATTGAATTACATATAACAAGGATTTGTGTGTTCATACCTAGTGGAAGATAAATATCAAATATAAAGATTCCAATTTGATATGGAATTCCTTTAAATTTATTCTCTACTTTGATCAATTCAACCTTTTCCTTGTGATTTATTAGTATGAAATTCATTTTTATCATCACTTCCTTATAATTTACTCATTATATAAGGAAAGGAAAGGAAATTAAATATATTCAAGGCTATATAGATCTGTTGACAATATCTATTGGACCCCAAATTTTGTAATAATTTTATTTAAGTATTTTGGAACCATAAACATGAAATAACAAGGGTGAAATAATAAGTTTGAATAACCATGATGTGAAAGAGGGAAGCATAAGGGAACAATGCATAAGACCTAGTCACAGAAGGGAGAGTTATAAAAAATAAGGAAACAAAGAATGAGCAGAAGATGCAAAACTCAAATAAGCACAAGACTAGGACAAGAGTGTAGGGAGAGAAGGAAGTTACAAAGTAGTTTACAGGAGCAATAGAGATTAATGAGAGCATAAATATAGCACCAATCCATAAAAGAGGGGCAACATGAACACAAAGATCTAGCATAGACATGGTATATAGGGGTTGTTAGGCCTAAATCAAAAGGAACTTAATTGTAATGGGTCATCATGACTTCTTATTTGAAATAATTTTTGCATTTTCATCTTTTATGTATTAATGTTGAGACATGAGGAAGGGGTTCACTTATTTATAAATACCCTGTTGGGCTATAATAATTGTGGTTATTGAATATAGTTGTGTATTACTATTAAGGCAAAGATATAGAGATCATGTACTGAATGACGTACCTATGTAATCTTATAAATTTGATTAATAGAACTAATATTATGTGAACCTTGATGTGATCTGATTGGTGATAAATTTACTTTATGATACTATTTACATGCAATGTGTAAATTCATCAAATGACTAACTATATACTAATGCTAGTAGTAATAATGATTAAACATAGTAACTCAAATACCTAAGTAATATTTTTCTAACCACCATCATGTGGCAAAATTGATGGGGACCAGTCCCTAATACATGCCTCAAGTGAACACACAAGGTTACCCCTCACATGATATGTAGATGTGTAAACTCATTGGTATCTTCCTTATATTGGATGCACAACTAATACCTAGTTATGTGATGCATAGGAAAAAGATCCAACATTTTGTTTCAGTTGTCATGATCCATTGCACTTATTAACATGATAGTATAAAAATGATTGAGTGGCTATATATTAAAAATATCAAATGCTAGGTTTCTATCATAAAAGATAAATTTTCACTCCATTATCTTAACTAGGATTTTTCATGCGTGCATGGGTAGATAAACACCTATATGATTCTCTATATGAAACATTATTTGTATAATTACCCATTCACTTACATGCTTGGATTTTGGTATATGCACAAGGTCACTCAAGAAATTACAAACATAAGTATTCTTGGTCAATAAAATGTTAGATGACCCTATCTAAGTTGGAAAATATGTGGACATAACCAATAGGCATCTAATGGAAGGGAATGCTTAGTAATTATATTTTAAAATACATTGTCTTTATGTATTCTTTTTTGGAAGAAGCATAGTTCAAATTTCTTAGGGAACTATGTGGGAAGTACCTCAATAAATTTTATATATATATTAAGAAGATTATGGTTGATTATAGGCTTAAGAACTTTGCCATGGATGACTAAAATCTCTCATGAATGAGCATTATGACTAGTGGGGGAAATGGAAGGATATGCATCAGTAAAAAATTAGTATTTTAGCATGGAATTTAGACAACAAGAACTATGAAATCATAAGTATGATGAATCCAAGCGTAAGGCTATGAGAGGCAATAATCCCAAAGGCAGACATGAAGATAATATAAGTCTTGCAAGAATCTATAAGAGAGAAGAAAGGCATGGTGAGTACTCCCTAACCATGGATTCATGCCCTTTGCTAGCATAGGTACATGTGGAATAAGTAGGATAAACATTGATAGAAAAAACCAAACCAAATAGACCCAATTTAACCCCCCCCCCCATAACACATGTTCATGCATTTGATCTTGATAGATTTATCGTTAGAAAATGGGATATTGATAGTGCAAACTCTAAATTTGAATTTGAAATGAAAACCATAGAGGAGTGTCCAGAAGTGTAATATCAAGTTAATAATCTACCATTGGTTTCTAATTTTCTATTACAAAATCACCCTATGGATCACCTTGGAATGACAGGTGGAACTAATATAATTAGTGGGAAAACTATAGGCCCAACCATATCTAATTGACTTTCCTCAATTCCCACTTTTTATGGTGCACCTATTGCTACATGAAGCATAAGAGGAAGTACTAGTGGTAGTTCTATTGGAATAAGATCAATCAATGACACTAGAGGTATTAGTTGACCTCCCAATAGGGCTCAGGAAGAACTAAAGGAAAACCACATCAGGGTCCACTACAAGCACCTAGTGCACCTATAGTCTATTACAAGATGACACTTCATCTACCTAAATATCAAGGTGTCAAAAATGTGGTGGAACACATTCATAAGTTTTAAATAATTTAATAAGAATGAGGTATCACTTATTCATAATGAAAGGCTACTCATTTTACCACTTCTTTATTGGATCACATGCATAAATGGTACCACAAATTTGACCCTCAACAAACAATTGTGAATTATGAATTACTAAAGGCTGATTTTCTCTAAGAATTTAATATCCTTAAATTTAAGCAGTAAAATATTGTATCACTAAAAAATATCACTGAGAGTGTTCACACATATGATACACATTTAAAAATGCTTATTTCAAAGTTATCCTTTGAAATTAACCCAACATAACATGCTCAATGGCTTATGGGAGGTTTATTACTTCCATTTTGATGAGCCTTATCTCACAAGACATTCATTGAACCGCATGAGGTAGTAAAAGATACCCTCTATACCAAAGTCATGGGAATTATAGATACACAAATTATCCCCTTTATGGAGGTTTAGATCATTGTGATGGATTCTTAGTTGGAGAATATTATGACCAATAATGCTCAAAACATATAGAATGACTTGTGGTTCATTTATTATGAAATGAAATACTATAAAAAGAACAATTATCCATAGAGGAATGTTTGTGTTGTATTGAGGTACTCCTATAAGATATGAAATGAAGATCATGATATAAGGAGTTATCCTTTGTTTTAGTATGTTGACCATGCTAAAGTGTTGTTATAATATAAAATATGTGATGCATAAACACATGATACCAATAATTATCACGTCATTCATGAAATTCATGAAGCAATCACATGAGGTACACACCAAACTTACATAGCTAAAAACCAAGAGGTTGGTGGAAGTCAATCTTTCAAAAGTTGAGGGAATGGAAATGGATGTAGAGGTGGTCATTTCATATGCAGGGCATGTTACAAGTGTAGTTATTTATACCACTACTAGTGTGACTACATGGTCTATCTAACTTGCACCATTTGTAAAAATGAATATCATCTAGAAGAACGTCCCAAATTATATGATGCCATTATTAAAGAATGAAATGGGAAGGGCATTAAGATGATACATGTTACCAAAAATATTAATACTCAGTGGATACCATGACCCACCACTCCATCAACTAGACCTAAATTAAATATTAATACATGGAGTGGTGCTCATTCTTAACTGGTTTCAAATCCACTTGCCAAAAAGGTTCAATATGAAGAACCTCATGTGGAACACTATATAGATACTTAGTGGAAAAAAAGTGTTTCATGATAGAATGGCCTTGATGCAGGAGATTCAAGGTGAAATTGAGTTATTGAATGATAATTATGCTACCATACACACTAAAATGTAAAAAATTATGGCACCCATAGATGTAGGTTGTGATGAGTTTCATTAACTATGTAGGTTAATCCTTAGTGAAGACATCATCCCCCTCATGAAGTGTTTTTTGTAGCAACAAATGACTAAGTACTTGGAGGATATTAATTTGAACCATGCATGACAACAAGAGGCTCATATTCAAATAAATTTTAAATGTGACAAAAAATTTCCTTATCAATGCATCTATTAATGGTTGGATGATTCATGATATCCTGGTGGACATTGGTGCAAAGTTTAATGTTTAAACTAAATATATTTTGAGAAAAATTAGGAGCCCTGCTTTGTATCCCTTCTCACATGTTTCTTTCATGGCTAATAAGACTCATGTACTACCCATAGGCATTATTAAGGGTGCCACCATCAACATCTTGGGCATCACATTAAAGGGTGATTTCGAGGTAATTGAGCTTGCTGAATTTGATAAATTTATAGCTCTTTTGGGTTGACCTTGGTGCTATATGAATATTTTTAACTTGCATTTCAAGAAGCAATATATTAGGTTTGAGAAAAAACTTAGCACGTAGTCATTCCCCTAAATACCAACCAATGACCCACCTTTATAGAGCTTATTGATGTTGATGATGATGTCAACACAATTTATAACATCACTACCTAAGGAAATAAAAATGTGGACCCTATCCCTAATGTCATCTTGCATTGAGAAGACATGAAATCTATTTTTGACACTACCAATGTCACTTGCAACCAATGGGCTCAAGGTAAATATGATCCATCAAGGCACATTTGTGGTATTTTATAAATCCACCTAAGTTCCCCTCCAAATCTTACTTAGTGCCATAAAACTATTCACCTCATTAGTAGATGCCTATTGGTGGGACCACCCTTAAAATTAGATTGGCCACCTAGGTTTCATGGATATATGGAGGTATGGTAATAATTAAAATAGTTAGAGGCTTACCATGTTAATGAGGATAAAATGTTATACACAATCACCTTTCTATTTTAAGGGATGACTTCTTGGTGGTGGTCTACTCACCCATACCAATTAAATACATGGGAACAAGTACACATAACCATTCTTAATAATTTCCATCATGACAATCATATTCATGCCACCTTGAGTTATAGTGGTATTAATTCATCAAAACAACATATAACACATTGTCAAATCCTTTAGAGAGTTGAAACATTTTTATCAGAGTTATTATGGGTTCATGCATTCTATGGTACCTTTTCACCTGGGCTAGGGTGTGTTATATTCACCAATAAATGCATATAGATGTGGATATCTAGTAGAATCAAATATAGTTTTCTTTCCACCTTAAAATTTTCTTCACTATGAATGGATTTGAATTTGTCTCTATAAGCGATATGATAGGTAGTTATGGGAAATATGGCACTAGTTAATGAAAGAGTTATCAAAACTCTTCAACCAATATCTCTTCAATGGCTCATTACCATAGCCATTAATGCTTTAACATAAATAAGGGAATAAACTAATTGTAAACAACATAATTGTTATACACATAATGAGATGAAAATGTATTACAAAGCATGAATATTACAATGAGAGCACTTGCTTATATAGGCAAGGCAAAAAAAATGTGTAGGATACACATAATGAGATGATAATGTATTACAAAGCATGAATATTACAATGAGAGCACTTGCTTATATAGGCAAGGCAAAACAATGTGTAGGCTAAACAAGGCAATGTGGGACTAAAGTCCACATAAGACAAACCTAGAAAGCATGATTAAAATATACTATAACACCTCCCCTCAAGTGAATCTAGTGGATAACAATAAAGGATGCAGTGTGAAGTCATGTGTCTTTATGGATTCCAATCCATCAAGCTAGAGTACATGGATGTAGAGTCACTATAACCACCAAGTCAAATTAGTAATGGTGCTGAATATGAGGATCACTAAAAACCAACACTGTGCTTGAAAGTACTAGTTAGAATGATGAACCTAAGGAAGCATAGATTAAACACCCTCCACCATGATAGTGAAGTTAGCACAAAGGTTGGTGGGGTTGTCACACTGGTGTCACTGGTGGGGATGCCACACTAGTGTCACTATAAAAATCACCAAGAAGGCCATGGAGTCAAGTAAAAATCCTCATATGGGTTGTGAAAAATAATGAGTTTGAATAATATACCCATGTATAAAAGATTAATCTAGAAAACACTGAAAATTGCAAAATACATAACTTTCATAAAGTGGAGAAAAGAGAGAAAACTTTTAGCAAACCCCCCCTCCAAAAAAGAGAAAAGAAGAAGAAAGAGATAGATAAATCACTCTATATATGATGTTAAATAATTCCACATTCCAAGTAATTGTAAGTCACAAAAGGACTCAATCTACAAGATTGGTATGAATCCACTATTCGATCACAAAATAACTGACAATGGGATTCACTAGAATATATTCAATCAAGAAGGCTATCAGTAGTGACAAAAGTACACAAAAGTATAGCATGTGCAAGGAAAACCCAATACCAAGAATAATAATATATATCACACCACCCATACTACTGAATAGGTGGAATGGAAGAAAAAGGCCTACATAAGTGGTCTGAATCCACTACTCAAACACCAAACAAGCTGACACTATATACACCAGAATAAATCCAAACAAGGAGACTATCAATTGTCAAAAAAGGTGTTGAAAAATATAGATAATTCTCTCAAAGATGATGGTCCATGGCAGTGATGAAAAAATCAAGCATCTGACAAAGTGAAAAGGTGCTCAAAATAGAACACATAAATGCATGAAGGTGGACAAGGCTAAATGATCAACCCCACCCCCCCATGGCACTTTATAAATTAGTGTGAGTAAAATATAACCCATACATAAAAAAAAACACCATATGGAAATAAGGAAGACACTAGGATTCATCAAAATAGCTCTAAATGAGGAGACTGTCAACCTATTGAATAATCCATCAAGAGAGATTCTCTAAAAACAAGGGAGCAAAAAAGTGTCTCCATAGAAGAAGGTAAGGCACTAAGAAAGGGACCTCAAGGAGACATGACAAAACTACCAATATTTCAATATACTAATGCATGTCATGGGTTGATGAAAGAGTGTGTAAAATGTCAAAAAGATCCCTGTATGCAAACACACAAGAAAATAATCAGCAACAAAAAATAACAACATGCAAAAAAGATGTTGGGCTTAATAAAAAATGCATCCGAGATGTATGAGTGGAGTAAAATGTAGGGCCCATGGCATAAAAAACCCCATATTAGTAATAATGTACACTCAAGAATAGGATATTAGAATTATCCAAAAATGCATCCATGAGTGCAACAAATGATGATAATGCAATCAAAAAGAAGCAAGAATAAGTTTGTATTGTCTATGAGGGGGTTTGACCTCCTACCAGATCAAACCTCACCCTCTAATCTATGACAAACAAAAGAGATAAGATATGTGCAAAATAATGAGTAATCCCTCAAAATTTTCTCAAAACATAGCAAATGAGTCACCACTAAAATGTCACCATCCATAAACCATAAGCATAATGTAACACAACCAATGCGAAGAGACCCCATAAAATGTGGCACTATAAAATAGTACATTTTTATAATTTAATGACACCAATAGATAGATAATCAAAAAATGCACTTTTGAAAAAAAATGAAACTTTAATCTGAGTTACGGTTCAAAAGTTATAAGATTTTTTATTTCCCATAAAAATGGGTCAAAACAATTAAAAAACAACACAAACTAGTTTTTGAGACCAAATTAGAAAAAAACATAGGCATGCAGCCACTCGTTTGAACCAAAATTTCACCATGGACTTAAAAAAGTCAACCAAAGGAAAAAAGTATTTTTGATTATCTTGATATGCATGAAATCAAGTTTTAGTTCCTCTTTAAGCAAAAATGATAGCGAGTAAGGGAAATAAAGAAATTTAAAGCTATGTAAAGAGGAAAGGAGAGAGTTTTATATGGTAGTAGCTTAGGAATAAAGCCAAATAAATTTTCACTGATACCAAGCCTACCAAATAAAAAAATAATCCACACAACTCTCTACCAAAAAGGAATGTATGTTTACACAAAATCCAATACAAGGGCATATCTGACAATAGATCCAAATGTCACTATTATCCTTGTAAAGACCTTTGATATGCCAAACACTAATGGTTTGTATAATAATGGTGCCAAAGAGATATAATGATGGTCTCCAATGTAATAACTAGGTAGATGATGCTAATGATAGAATAGGGCTCAGACCAGACAATAAACTTCCAACATAGCAATAAAATCTCTCTCTTTTTATCCTTCCAAATCACAATGCAAACCAGGTGGAAAAGATAATGCAATAGGTGGAATTTTATCAAAAATAATGTAATGTAGGTCTAAAAAAATGGAAGTTTATCATAGATAAATTAAGTCTAGTTATAAGGAACTTAGATATATCACTTCCTCTTCAAGTAATTTATTAAATGACACGTCAACTTTCTAGTTTAAGTGTCAAACTCAAATCTAAAACAACTAGATCTCTTATTAAAAATACAAGTTGATAAACGGTGATGTCAAGATCCAATGCTTATATTCAAATCTCTTTCATATGTTCCAATGTAGGGTTATTTAAATTCTTGTAGATTGGAAGGATTCCAACGTACTATATATTCTTACAAAGATTTCCCAATGCCTCAACTACGGATAAAAATGCTCAGCTAATAAAAATGACATCAAAGTCAGATCTAAACTAAAATGAGAAAAAGGATGCCCTTCTTTGTTGGGGTATAATTTAATGTATAAAAAATAAGAATAAAGATGCTAAGGTAATAAGAAAGTAATCCTACACTACACTCCTCCTTTCTAATGTAAGTAAAAGTGCAACACTAGCCAAGCTTAAAATGGATCTGAAAAAATAAGATCTTAGCCAATGCAAACAAAAAAAAATTAGATCAATGTCAAAAGTTGATGAAAGAGAGAGATATGATTGAAATAAGCCTTAATTGTAGGGCTTAACCCAAGCCAAGCTAAGGAATCTAACATTGTTATAGACAATCTCAATAATGGAGATCAAACCTTCAATAAATTGAAAGCCAAGAAGCTTGCAAAAATAGAGATAAATAGTCACATTGTAAGGACAAAAAATGCAATGAAGTAGGTTGAGTAGTGGGTATTGGATATGGCTCTGATTACCATGAAAGAGTTATGAAAACTCTTTAACCAAGATCTCTCTAATGGCTCATTACCACAGCCATTGATGCTTTAGCATAAACAAGGGAATAAACCAATTGTAAAAAACATAATTATTATATACATAATGAGATGAAAATGTATTAAAAATCATGAATATTACAATAAGAGCACTTGATTATATAGGCAAGGCAAAAAAATATCTAGGCTAAACTAGGCAATGTGGGATTAAAGTCCACATAAGACAAACCTAGAAAACATGAGTAAAAGATAATCTAGCAATTAAAGATTGAATACAACACATGCATTGCACCACCAAGGATAATCTAGTTATCTATCAAGAAAATGATACTCTTTCTATGGCTCCATTTGATTTTAATTCTCAAGTAGACCATGCACATAGGGAACAGATCTAGAAGGGCAAGCAAAAACTCATATACTAAGTTAATGAGGGAACCAATTCTGATCAGTTAGATCCATCATTTGACCACTTAAATATACATACAGAGTATGGGGCATGTGATGTCAGAGATAAAATGCATTCTGAGTAGAAACTGTATTTTGTGCCAATCTAAATGATTCAATAAAACATTGGAATGGATAAGGCACCTAAACTCATATTATAGGAAATTATTGGTTTGATGTTGAGATAACTAGAACCTTTAAACTATTACATGAATACTAGGACATTTTCCCATACAACTACATAAAAATGAAGGGAGTGCATCCATCATTGGGTAAGATGCACATAAATTTAGTCGAGGGTGCTCGATTGGTGTGGAAATTACCATATTGGATGAACCTAAATCTTTGAGCCTAGGTTAAAGAGGAAGTTTATATCATGTTTCATATTAAAGTTATTAATCCCATTAATGAATTTGAATTGGTTAGTGTAATGATGATCAAAATCAATAAGTATGGTCATATTTAAATTTTCATGGATTATAAGCTACTCAATGTGATATGTGTAATGAACCCTTTCCAAACACCTTTCATTGAGGAAATTATGAAAGGTGTTGTTAGGTGTGAGATTTACACCTTCACCGATGGATTTTATACTTATTACCAAGTCTACATTGATGAGAAAAATAAGGCTAAGACCACTTTTGTGACTGAATGGGGTTTGTTTGCATATAATGTTATGCCCTTTGGCCTAAAAGATGCACTAGAAATGTTCTCACACATTGTAGTGGAAGCATTAAAGGATTTTATTCACAAGTTATTTCAAGTATGCTTGGATGACTGGATCATGTATGGTTTAGTATGGGATCACTATGATAACCTACACCTCATGCTTGAGTATTACTACCAACTTTAGATTTTCTTGAGTTTTAATAAATTCATTTTTGCCACACCTTTTGGGATCTTGTTGGGGCACATCATTTTTGACGATGGACTATTGGTGGACCCAGATAAGATTGTGGTAAATGTCTAACTTCTACCTCTAATAACTCAACATGAGGTCCGTGTCTTTTTAGGTCACATAAGGTAATATCAAAAGTTCATTCAAGGTTATACAAACATAGAAACACCACTGAAATAACTACTCAAGCACAATGGTATATTCTTATGAATGACTCAACATTAGTAAGCATTTGAGACATTAAAAGAGAAACTAGTTACTACACCCATTCTATAGTTCCCAAACTAAAACTATCCATTTCATGTGCATGTTGACACTTTAGGTATGGTAGTAGACACTATCCTAGCATAATCAAGTGAGGGAAACCTTGATCATCTCATTTATTTTTCTAGTTGAAAGGTCACACAATTGAAATAGAACTACTCCATGACCAACTATGACACCTTATATATGGTTTATGTGCTTCATAATTTTTTCCAATACTTGTTAGAGACCCTATTTATCTTTTATACTGATCATTAAGTGCTCAATTATTTGGTGAATAAACCCTTATTACATAGATGCATTTATCGATGGATTGTTATTTTTTAAGAGTTTTAGTTCTCCATGGTCATAAAACTAGGTAAAGTTAATTTCAGTCCATACCACCTCTTGTGTGTTCAATATAGTGAACCAACACATGTCATAGAGGATGATTTACTTGATTTACAACTCTTTCAAGTCATGAACATGCCTGAGGAATTAGATAAAATTGTGTATTTTCTTACAATATGTTTAGTGTTATATCACCTTATCACCCAAGAGAAAAATCAATTGGCTATATGTGTTACCCCTTTCCAACTTATTAAACGAGACCTATGTAAACTTGGATGGGATGAAGTGTTATGCTAGTACATGATGTAACATGAGCACATGGAGGTCCTTTAGGAGGTTCATGATAGTGTTGTAAGTAGACATTATGTTGGTGACATAATAATATTTAAGGTGTTACTAATAGGATTGTGATGGCCCACCTTATTCAAACATGTCAAATCTTATGCACACTAATGTGATATATGTCAATGGGTAAGTAAACCAAATTGATGGGATGTTATGCCTCTTCATCCAATCCTTGCTCATGAACCATTTGAGAAATTGGCTATTAATTTTGTTGGACCCATTTAGCCTACTGATAAAATAACACATGTTACATCATTACTAACATAGAGTATCTCATGCACTAAGCTGAAGCAATGCCCACACATGGTTATAATGATATGACCACCACTCAATTTCTATGGTAAAATATCATTACTAGGTATGCATGTCCCTTAAGTTTAACAAGTGATCATGGCACTCACTTCCTCAATGAAACTATATGTATCCTTTTGGCTAAGTTCATGATTACACACCATAAAACCACACCATACCGCCCTCAAGATAATGGTACAATTAAAGCCTTCAAAAATATCCTAGGTAATGCATTAACCAAAAAATTTAATATTCATTGTGCTGATTAGGATGATCAAGTTTCCATAGTCTTATGTTTGTATTAGACCACATACAAAAGGTTGAATAAGAGTAATCCTTTTAATGTCATCTTTTATACTAAAATAGTCTTACTAGTATAGTTCCTTGTACTTCTTTATATATCACATATGTTAGCTAATTGGATGATGAAGAATCCCTCAAATCATGTTTGGATGCTCTACTTTAATTGGATGAAACACACTTTATCGCACATTGGAATCAAGGAGTTGAAAACCATAAACAAAAATCTTGGCATGATCAACATATCAAAATCAAGGTTTTTCATCTAGGTATGCATGTCCAAGTCTATGATTCAAAGTTCATGCACCACTCAGGTAAACTTTAGATCTATTAGGATGGTTTGTTTATTATTCATGTTATCCATTTGAGTGATGCTTACAAATTGAAGAGGTTAGATGGTCAATTCCTACCAATCCATTTAAATTGTAGTTAGCTTTAGCCCTACTATTCTATGTAATTCTCACATTTAGATAATAGGGCCTTTTCCACTAGGTTAGTATAGGATTTTATTTCATTTTCAAATAAGTTTTGCATTAGTTGTGTGCTTTTTTTAACTACTATGACACTTTTTGATACTTTTTTTTATTGCTCTCTTTTTATTTCTTGACACTATGCTATGACATGGAGGACCATGAAAATTTTTTAATCTAGGTGGGTTTTAAATATGGATATACTACTTAAGCAGTAGAAACACACAAGAGGAGGCATAAAAATAAAGCACACAATAAGAAGTGCATAGAATAGGCATGTGAATGAAGTAATGAAAAAACATAGGGATGTGCACAAAAGGTATCATAAGGCATGTAAAGATATGGCACATGACTCAGGAAAATGAAATGAAGACAGTAAAGGAAACACCATCATAAAGTGGTTATAAGTAGAAAAGGCAATTCCCACCATGAGAATGAAATTTTGAATTATTATATAGCTGACATGCACTATGGGGAAGGTGAAATAACTCTCAAAGGAAGGATGGGATGTGTAAGTTATTAATGATAGTGTGGTATGAATGACAAGCATGCCAAATGGACATTAATACATGCTAGTTGGATCATTAATGATTGATGTGACGGATAATGATGAAGTGACAATTAATAAAGCGTGGAGGAGTTAATGAAACAACGTCAGGATATCCTATAAAACTCCATAAGGCTTATAATTTCCATTGTTTATGATTGAAGACTTGAATAATTATAGATCTCAAACAAGAAAAAACCAACAATAAAGAAAGCAATTATGTAGTTCCCTCATTTACAAACATAATATAGAGATTAAAGTGATGAACATTCAAGGAGAAGAAATTAGAAAAATATCCACTTAAGAGCAAAAAAGAGAAGTTACAGGTTGCAAGCAATAGGTTTGCCTATAGAGAAGGGTGAAACAGGGAGCTTAAGAAGTTTGTGTCTAAGGAAGAGGAGTCAAGATGTATTCATTCAAGAGAGTTGGTAGATATTTTTTTAACCTTAAAGGATCTTAATTGGTGATTCAATTAAAGTGGAAGTCTAATAGGAGAAAATAACCATTACAAGACATTACCGAAGTTGAAGAGTTTGAGTGCACATAAGGAGGTCCCATGTAGATTCAAGAAGAAGGAGGTCCTATGTTCATTCAAGAAGAGGGGTATAAAAATATTAGCACATAGGGAAAGGATAGAAAAATATTTATGGAAAGGACCCCTATTAGACCAATACCAAAAATGGCACATGTAGGGAAAAAGGCCTCTACAACACCATCTCCTCCCCATGTTATTATTGAAGAGATGCAATACCCAGAGATGATGTTTCATGTGGATGATTAGGAATCTAAGGTTTACACCTATTAGGTTCTAGAATAAAATCACCATCAACTTGTAAATGAGATCAACTTATAAAAGGACTACATGGTGGAGTGATATAACACCTAGAATGAGATCAGCTATGATCTCATGGTCTACAACTTGCTATAATATGCAAGGTGATCCAACTCTTCAAATTATTGTATTTTAAGAAGCTCTAGGAGGCAATTCATATTTTAACCTCATGCATTCATGAATACTACCTATAATTTGTTGGTCATAAAATGAGGATCACCCCTGAATGGATCAAAAAAGTAACTGGGTTACTTTATTCTAGAGATGATCTTGATGTAGATATAAAAGATCAGGAAACAATTGTAGAATAACACTGGTGTTAAAGTATAATAATGAAGGCCATGATATATACATACATACATATACATGTGTGTGTGTGTGTGTGTGTGTGTGTGTGTGTGTGTGTTACTATCCTAGATATCTAAAAATTTGAGTAGCTACGTGCTTTACCATGACCAAGATGGGAGGCATGGATTAGTGTAATGAGGTAGACATGGCACACCTCTATGTGGCTAGCCAAATGGCCAAGGGAGCAAATTATAATTACTCCTTATATTTTATAGAAAATATTGTACAAGATGTAGAGAAGGCACATCACTTACCCAACCACAAGTTTCCTTGGGGTGTGATTTTTCTACTTCTAGTTTTTTATGACATTAGTGTCCTAGAATATTTGAACAAATAACTAAAGTGGGTTTACCCACCAAAACATAAGTCCCCCGTTGAATGGTTCAAGAAATTCACTTACCCCGATGCCATCACATCCTCCCACAAAGCTAAGATGAAGGGTTGGTTTAATGGCATGAAGGAGGCATTTGGAAATGAGTGGTGCATACCCAAAATGGAAATGAGTATATATATGTTGTGTGTGTATGTTTTGTTTTGTCATATGTTGGTTAATTCCTTAATAGTTATTCCATTAAGTCAAACCATTATGTTTTTTAATCTCTTATGTTATTGAGAATGGGACCTATAAACCCATATATATATATATATATATATATATATATATATATATATATATATATATATATATATATATATATATATATATATATATATATATATATATATATATATATATATATATATATATAATTAAGTTAGTATATAGTAAATATTATATTGTATCAAAAGATATATTATAATAAATATTATATTTTATATAATATAGCATATATATATATATATATATATATATATATATATATAGTATTAATATCATAATTTTATAAGAGTGTAAAATTGTAGATGTACCTCTCTCAAAACCTATGATTGTTGGTCCCAACTGATCTTTTATGCATGAAGAGTCGATCAACAATAATCTTATTTTCCTAGTGGAGATGGTGATGGAAATTAAGGTTGTGTTTTCCTTCATACAACATTGAAATGTGTTATATGGGGAGGAGACATTTCATTTTTTGGTGAACTTGAGCAATGGAAAAGTGGTAAGAAAGGGTAAGGCCATACAAAGCATGCAAGCGATGAAATATTTCAAGGTGATCTTGGCAGTGATGGAAAAGAGAAATGAAAAATTATTGCAGGTTATGTCATACATGAAATGGATTATATCATACAAAATACTTGGATTCAAAGCTGTGATTATATTTACATGACCTACACCCAGTACAAATGGGTCTATAACTTGTAGGGATGTAATTTTTTGTTACTAGTCATTTTTATTTTCAAGTTTTGACAAGGATTTCATGAGTGTTGATTTGATTATGGAAGGGATCTACATCCCATGTGTGGCTAGAATTGGTGTTGTAATGTTATCAAAATGGGGACATGACATTAAGGTTTGGAATTCTATCTTGTATCTTTCATTCATCCATGTTACCATTATATTGACACTTGAACAATTCCATTAGACATACAAACATACAAAAATTCCATACTCAAACCCTTGGAAAGAGAAGATGACCACAACCAGACATTGTCTTTGTAAGCATCTTATTTATCCAAATGCTAGAAAAAAACATAAAATATAATGAAACATTGGTTAGGAAAATTATGTTTCAATAAAATTATTAAAATGAGTATTGGATTATTATTTCTTAACACGTCATGCACTTATTATGGTGAGATGGATCTAGTAATCATGGGTTTTAAGTGAGGTTTGACTTCTGATTTATATTTTTTCACTTTACAAAACCTCACTTTACCAAAATTGAAAAATTTGCATCCCTTTGGGTGTAACTTACACTTAGACTCAATATGGCAATTGCAACCTTCATAGAGGAAGTTATAACAACTGGGGTGGTGCCTAATTTGAGATATTCCATGGGTGTGTGTATGGAGTTAGGGACAATTCCATGGACATTTTAGGTAACATTATTGCATTATTTAATTAAAATGATCATGTTTTTTAAATTATAGCTCGATAATTACCAAGCCATAACGTGTATGTGTTATTGAGAAAACAATAATGTGTACATGTTATTTTAAATGCAAATAATGAATACACATTATATAGTGTTTTATATAATGTTTACACATTATATGAAACATAGGCATTACTTTGTTATAAGACCAAAACCATCTCCATGAGTATGTGTGAGTTGCATGTGAAGCCAACTTTGGTCATAAGCTTATATTTACTACTCTAAATGTTACATTCATTTATTTTCTTATACTTTAAATTTATTTTAGTAAATATAATAAATTAGGGTCCCTCAGCATCTAATAGAGTTGGTCTCATATATAAATACTTTATGATGTGGAAAATAATTTTTCAAAATCTAATCAAGTCAGTACTCAGGCATTATTAGGGTCTTAGTATTAAACCTAGTGATTTTAAGACAACTTTTGTAATTGATATCCATTTTTGGTAAACATATAGTCATTTTTTAGGTTTTTTTACCTTTTTAATTGATTCTTGACATTTCTAAGAGTCTTATGTTTTTTCAAAATTGAATTTTTCAAACCACTCACTTTGAAATTGATGCAAAGTGGTGTGATTGGGGTAGCATAGATCACATTGATGACCTGCACACATTAAACAACCATTTTGTGTTAATTTCACTTGATCATCATCCCTCACTCATCCTTTATCACTTCTTACTCATGCCTCATCACCCCTAATCACTCTCTCATCATTCTTTCATTTCCCTAATCACTCCCTCATTGACCCTCACTGTCCCTACTCATATCTAATCACTCCCTCATGATCCTTGATTACTCCCTCATTGACCCTCACTACTCTTTATCATCCCTAATAACTCACTCCTTTCCCTTTTCATCCCTCATCACTCCCTCATTGACCCTCACCATCCCTCATCATCTTTAATCACTCCATCATTCCTAATCACTCCCTTATTGGCATTTACTATCCCTAATCATTGTTTCATCATCCCTAATCACTCCCTCCTCATCCCTCATCATCTATAATCACTCATTTATTGACTCTTACCATTCCTCATCATTTATAATCACTCCTTTACTGCATCTCACCATCCCTCATGATATAGAGCCCTATTGCATACTTTGCTTGTCCAAGCTCTTTGCCAATATCCACCTAACTTTCACTTTGTATTTTTTTTCTTGATCTCTATATTTTGACCCTACATAAATTTCAAATTAACATCTAAATTTAATTTATTTCATTTATTCTCCACCATTCTTTATATGGTCTCACTAAACTCTTCATTTTATTCTCCTTACTCAATTCATTCAATCTCTCTTACTTTGAGAATATCCCCCTTAATGATCTTTATGATTTATAAAAACTTAGATAAAATCTTATCTATAGTTCCTTAGGATTTAATAGGGATCTGACAAACTTCCTTCCACTCCTTTTAGTTCTCTTTAACTTCTTCTCAACCCTACTTAACTTCTTAACACAATCCTCATTTCATAAAATACCTTTTACTCTATCATAGACTATTCTTATACGAACTCAAATAATAAAATGCACCTCATTTATGGATACAATGTAACATATCCCATCTATTTACAAATTTATATGATTTGTTTCAACTATTTGATAACTTCTTTTGGCTCTTTCTACTCTTAGATTAGGTCTTTAGGTTTCCTTCTACCTTATCTACCACACAGTCCTCCCCCATCCATACTTATCCATACTTACACAACTTAAAAACATTATATTATATTTTTTCATGTTTAACTAAAAAATTTCACCAAATTTCATGAGTTATTGATGATTATAACTCTTAAAAACTCACTTGAAAATAGAAACCCTAATACATGGTTTGGACTAGTTTTACAGACTTGAGAAGGGTTAAAATGAGATTTCAATCTTCCAAAGTAATTTATAATTAATTTTATTGTTGGATTAGGTCTTATTTTACCCTATTCATTTTTTATAAGTTTATATTTCCCTTTTTAAGATATAGTATATTGACTTAACCAAATTTGAATAGACCATGTACTCAATCATAGGTTTGTAGTAATCCAAGAAAAGGTTATTATTCTAATTCATTAAAAAAGGGTTATAAATCAACATTAAGGTTTAAAATCCTCTACACAATTTTTACACACTTTAAAAAATCAATTCCTTCCATCTATAAAACTCAATTTTCTAATTTCCACAAGATACCATTTTGACTGTGTTAAGTTTCTTGATGACTGCAGGACTGTGTTAGTTTTATTTTTTATCATCCAAGAATATTAAATATAATTTAAAGACTATAATAATTCATGATCATATGATAATAAAATCACCAAAATATACACTTTAATTTTCACTCCAATACATGCATATACCTTCTCACACAGATGTATACTCAAAACTTTTTCTCATAGAAGACATGATTGTGTTGTTTAACACAGAATGTCCTTAGAAAAATAAAAACATAAAATGTTTAAATAATATTAATGAATTTTTATTTAAATTTACTAATTACTCATACATTCTAAAATCCCACCAAATATAATCTCCTTTTCAGCAAGACTTTGATCTTCACAGATTTCAAGGCACAATTTGTAAAAGCACAGGGTATATAGTTTATAATTTGAAAATTTAAAATATTTGAAACTAAAATGAAAAATTATATAATAACCATAAAATAAAATGTATTTTAAACTTACCACTCACACAAATATCATAAATAAATTATTATTAATCATGTTTCATGATCATGCACATTGTCAACTATTTTTGCACATATTCAAGAAGATGCAGGGTTTGTTTGATTTCTTGTCTGTAAATAATCAAAACTTGTTTTTATTCACTTGTTTATGGTTATTTACATTAATCATTTATAATCTTACCCCCTCCAACTCTCTTGAATCTAACTTTGAATGCAAAATAAGACATAGAGAAGACACTTATTTCCAAATAACCATCAACTAAATTCTAACTTCTTTTGAATGTTGAGAATGCCCTCAACTAACTCAAATACTAATATATTTATCAAATTTGAGTTTAGGTATATGTTTTTTAATATCATAAAATCCTCACTAAATTCTAACCACACCAAATTCAATGTTGAACTTCTTGAAATAAAATTAAAGTCTCTATGAAAGTTTAAAAATTCAAATGAAGGATTTGGTAGGAAAGCCCAATAAAACTCTAATTTAAAATTGACACAAAACTATAAACTTATAAACACTCCTATAGACTTCTTATGAACTTGACCATCTTCTAAAGACTCAAAACATGTAAACTAGATCACTATTTATATTGGGTAGTGATGCTCCTACATCACCTCATCATTGTAACTCATCATCTCTAATCACTCATTCCTCATCCCTCATTTCCCTTAGTCACTCCCTCATTAGTCTTCACCATCACTCATCATCCCTAATCACTTCCTCATCCTCCCTAATCACTTCCTCATTGACCCTCACCATCCCTATTGACTCCCTCATCATATCTACCCAATTCTTCCCTATCCCTCCTCATCCTTAATCACTCCATCCAATACCTTGATGGTGGTATTTTTTTTGGGTTTAACAATTTTAGGAGCTACAAGTAGAGAGTTGAGTACTAAAATAAAATATAATACATAGTGATCAAAATGATGTGGCGGTCAATTTTAAACATAAATATTTAACACCTATGAAAAAATATGGGACTATTAGAAATGATGTAATTCATAATGGAAAATTTGCCAGAAAAAGAGAAACAAGTAAAACCACCATAGCACCAAAAATGGGTAGTAAATACATGAGGATCACCAAGCTATTCAATTTCCTGAAACCAATCAATTTTTTTCCATATGAGGACATTTTATGATCCAAATAATTATATTTAAGGCCTTATATTTGTATGTCTACTAATTGAGTCATCATACCAGAGAGTGGAAAATAATTTTCAAATGATTAGAACAAGTAGTCCAAGATTCGAAAGTGGTGCTTAATTTATAACTTCAATATTCAATCTAATGAAGAGTGTTACACTATGAATTCTCTACTTACACATCTTGAGAAGTGGGTATAAGTTATTTATCACCATAAAAATTTAATTAGATAATAGATTAGGAACCCAATGATATGGTTGGTACTAAAAATATCTCTACTCCCCCCAAAAATAAATTATATGAATTAAAAATATTATTTCATTAACAAATGTATATCAATGGTGAGACAATATAATTCATCATTTCTAATCGAAGTCATAAGAATTTAATTTCTCCTAAATCATATTTTCAAAAATTGAACTTGAAATTTATACATCATCCATAACCATACGCTAGTGTATGGTCTAGTGTAGGCCTTGAGAAATGGATCACCTGGTAGTGTCACTTGGTGTACAAAATTAAACTTTTAAAATATGTAATCCTTTATGGCATCTCACCATTATAGGTGTGTGATTTTTTACATGTGGTCAACCATGTATTTAACATTGACATGTAATCTATTAAGTAAATCTTTGAAATTTTGTGATAGATTGTCATGATCTGAAATACCATATATCATATTTAGTTCATAAGATTTCTGTCATTAGTTCTAGGAAGTGAAATAATATTGTTAGTTATAGTAATAATTATACTCTTAATGGTAAGAATTAAATTTTTAATGACATCCTTATGTCACCATATCATAGTGTGGTTTATCCAACAATAACAAAGATAAAATAATTGAACCATAAACTAGATGAATACAAGGATATATTTCAGTCACCTAAATAAGTTTCTCCATATTATACACTAAACAATACTATTGATTTGATCCCTTAACTCCCTCTACCTTAAACCTCTTTATACAACATATCATTTATAGAGAATGAATAAATGAAGTGGTAGATCCATGAAATCATGGATAATTGACACATAATGCCCAAATCATTTCCTTGTAAAAACCTAATCATTTTTGTGCCAAAGTTGTGAATCAATTAAAAAAATCTTAACAATATTAAAGTGAATAACTATTATCCAAATTTAAATATTAAGGCATTTTTATTCCATATCCATGGTATATAAGTCTTTTCCAAAATTGATCTTAAGTTTGGGTATCATCATATTCATGTTAAACCTCTAGACATTTGGAATATAGTCTTACAACAAAGGAAGGATTGATTAAATAGTTGGTTATGCCTTTAAGGTTAAATAATAGACTGAATTAATTCATTTCAATATGTTTAATGACATCCTCAGGCCCTTTATCTATGTCATTTTTTAAATCTACCTTGATGACATCTTAATCTTTAGAAAACATGGGATGAACATCTACACCATGTTGAACTAGTGTTTCACATGTTGTAGAAACATATTTTTGTGATAACATGAATAAATATTCATTTTTCATGCAAGATATAAAATATTTGGGACACATTACATGCACAACGAGTGCATGTGTGAACCTAACCAAGATTCAAGTCATACAGGAATGGGAAATACTAAATAACTTTGCATATGATTTAAATCTTCTTATAATTAGAAAAGTATATAAGAGATTTGTGTTTAATTTTTATCTTTTAAACTAAACTACCAAAGGAGGAACCGAATAAAGTTTCATTTAGTTAGCTCCATAAAAAAGATAGTTTGATGAACTAAAATTTAGACTCTATTATGCATTACTATGTATGTTACTTGACTATAAATTTAGAAGAACATCCAATTCATTTAGTAATAAAATTGAATATCACAAATGGGTATTGACAACACAAGTCCAAGAAAATAGTTAATTTATATTATAATGGATTAAACAACATATGATTAGAATCAAAGATATCTTTAGAATATATGCTTATGCCAGATGATGAGGGAGTGATTAAGGATGATAAGGGATGGTGAGGGTCAATGATGGAGTGATGAAGGATGGTGAGGCTCAATGAGGGAGTGATTAGTGATTATGAGGGATGAAAAAATATTGATTAGGTATTATGAGGGATGAGAAGTGAGTGATTAGAGATGATTAGATATGATGATAATTAATGAAGGAATGATTAGGGATGCTAAACTCAAGTGATTAGAGATGATGAGAGATAAGTAAGGTAAATGAAGGAGTGATTAGGGATGAGGAGATATGAGTAGGAAGTGAATAGAGATGAGAAAGTGATTAGGTGTGATGAGGGATTAGGAAATATGTATTAGGGATGATGAATGATGGGGAGGGAGTGATTAGGGATGATGAGGGATAGTGAGGGTTAACGGAGGAGTGATTATGGATGATAAGAGAGTGATTAGAGATGACTAGGGATAGTGAAGGCCAATGAGGGACTGATTAGGGATAATGAGGATTGATGAGAGAGTGATTAGGGGTAATGAGGGATGAATAGGAAGTGATTAAGGATAAGGGAGGGATGATGATCAAGTGAAACTAACATGTAAAGTAGTTGTTTGATGTTTGCAGGTCATCAATGTGACCTATACTATCCCAATCACACCACTTTGCATCAATTTCAAAGTGAGTGGTTTTTAAACTTCAATTTTTAAGACTCTTAAAAATGCCAAAAATCAATTTAGAAGGTAGAAAAACCTAAAAAATGACTACATGTTTACCAAAAATGGATATCAATTGCAAAAGTTATGTCCTAAAATCCCTAGGTTTAATACTTAGACCCTAAAAATGCCTAAGTATTGACTTGATTGGATTTTGAAAAACTATTATTCACATTATAAGGCATGCAACTATGAAACCAACTCTATCAGATGCTGAGTGACCTTAATTTCTTATATTTACTAAAATAAATTTAAAATATAAGAAGGTAAATGTAGCAATATAAGTAAGGGGGATAGTCTCAAAGTAAGAGAGACCGCATGCATTGAGTAAGGAGAATAGAATGAAGAGTTTAGTGAGACCATCCAAAGAATGGTGGAGAATAAATTAAATGAATAAAATGTAGATGTGAATTTGAAATGTATGCAAGGTCCAAAGATAGAGATCAAGCAAGAAAAGACAAAGTAAAAGTTAGGTGGATATTGGCAAAGAGCTTGGACAAGCAGAGTATGCAATAGGGATTTGCATCATGAGGTATGGTGAGAGTTAATGAGGGAATGATTATAAATGATGAGAAATGGTGAGGGTCAATAAGGGAGTGATTAGAGATGATGAGGGATAAGGAGGAAGTGATTAGGGATGATGAAGTGATGATTAGGGATGGTAAATGCCAATGAGGGAGTGATTAAGGATGATAAGGAATGGTGAGAGCTAATGAGGGAGTGATTAATAATAATGAGGGAGTGATTAAAGATGATGAGAGATGGTGAGGGTCAATGAAAGAGTGATGAGGAATGAGGAACGATAAGGAGTGAGTTATTAGGGATGATGAGGTATAGTGAGGGTCAATGAGAGATCATGAGGGATTGATTAGAGATTACTAGGGACAGTGAGGTTCAATGAGGGAGTGATTAAGGATAATTAAGAATGCTGAGAGAGTGATTAGGGGTGATGAGGCATGAGTAGAAAGTGATCAAGGATGAGGGGGGGATGATAATCAAGTGAAATTAATACAAAGTTGTTTGATGTGTGTAGGCCATCAATGTGACCTATGATACCCCAATCACACCACTTTGCATCAATTTCAAAGCGAGTGGTTTGAAAACTTTAATTTTGACAAACTTAAGATTCCTATAAATGCTAGGAATCAATTTGAAAGGTACAAAAACCTAAAAAATGAGTATATATTTACCAAAAATGGATATCAATTACAAAATTTATATCCTAAAATCCTTAAGTTTAATACTTAGACACTGGAAATGCCTAAGTACTGACCCAATTAGATTTTGAAAAACTATTTTACACATCATAAGGTGTGCAACTATGAGACCAACTCTATCAGATGTTGAGTGACCCTAAATACTTATATTTACTAAAATAAAATTAAAATATAAGAAAATAAATGAATGTAACATTTAGAATAGTAAATTAAGCTTATGACCAAAGTTGGCTTCATATGCAACTCTCACATACTCATGGAGATGGTTTTGGTCTTATAACAAAGTAAGGCATACACGTTACATAACATGTACACATTGTATAATACACTATATAACCCATAAACATTATACAACATGTACGTATTATTTGAATTTACAATAATCATATGCGTTATTTGAATTTGAATTAAAAATCGAGCCTTTAGGCTTAGAAATATCTTATATTTTTGAGCCAAAGGCTTGTGACTATGCATCTATAGTTGAGATCGAGAGTTTTGATAGAAACTAACAAATTTTAACTTCAATCACCAAATACGTTATGTATTTCAACATCAAAATTCAAAAAAATATTATTGTCATGATAACATATTGTCATATTTCTAAATATATGATTTTTATAATTTTTAGGTAATTTTAAGGGTTCAAACTATATTTATTTCTAACTACACTTTTTTTAGGCCACTATATGTCGCACCTATACATGCATATTCATGTTTATCTACTTTATTTTTCGTTGATCCAATTGCAAAACAAATCATATGGTAACAAACTAGGACTAATTCTACACACATTAAAAATAAAAAATCAATTTTTACTTTTTTTAGGTAGTTAGGGTGGGCTACACGGTCGGCTATCCAATTTTTTGTCAGTTTCTGGGATCTACTTAATTGAATAATTAAAAAATATATATTCATCAAAAAAATAAAAATAAAAATTCATAGCACACTAGAAGATCTTATCTAAATATTCACCAAAGGGTTTCAAACAATATTTAACGATGCTCAAAAAATGGTGGGCTGCACAGCCATCTATCTATTATGTTTTCTTAAAAAAATAGGAGGTCCTTGTCAAATTTTAGATGTTTGACCTATTTATACTTAACCATTTAAAAAAAAATAAATAGTTTTTGGAAACTAAACTCAAAATGATACAATTCATGTTTTTATACCATCTTCAAATTTTGAGTGTAGCCATCTCAAATTATCTACATGAGTTTACATTTTTAAAATTTCAAAAAAACCATGTCCATAGGTAGGCCCTTTTTTGTCCCCCAATTTGGTGCACTTACCTCCATACCACCTTAGCACTTAGAGAGAATACAGAGAGACTGGTGGGGATTTGAACCTAGGTCCAATAGCCTACCTAGAATTTGCATTATTTGTAGTCATGTTAGTAATTTTGTACTTTTCCTCTATTCATTGAATAAAGAGAAGTGAGCACTACTATTATGAATATAATAGTTGTTGTTAGTGTTACTGAGAATAAGAATGGAAATTTTTAAAAAATATTTGTATCCATGTATGTTTACATATGGCATCCTGCACTGATCAATTAGATTATATAAGAGGAATCCTTCAGTAAATAAGCCTTTTTTCATTTTTTTCCACCACCAAATTTGAAAATGAACAACAACAATCCATATGCTCGAACCCACATAGACACTCACAAATCAATCATAAATATCCTATGAAACTGTGTTGTCTTTTGTTGGATGTCCCTAAGGATCTAAATGATCAATTGAATGATGATGAAAATGCTAGCAAAATACCAGAGGAAGTGTTTAATTAGGTGTATTGTTTCAAGGAGAAATGTGATAATTTATTTCATTTTGATTAAAAAAATAAAAAACCATTTCTGGTTATCTAGATTTGATTAAATTTTATTTGAGTTGTTTGTTTTATTCTCTTTAGGTATGTTTTTTTTGCCAAACCTTGGACGAGGTTATAAGCAAACTGATATTCTTTTCCATGTGTTATAAGAGAGGTTTTATGTGATGTTTTTAAGGCTATTGTCACATAGATGGAGGTTACCATAATATATAAATGTCTATACCATAATACATACATACATACATACATACATTAATTATAATGTGTGTGTGTGTGTGTCTGTGCATACACACACACACACATGTATATATACATATATACACATATATGTACATATATATTATATATATATCTACACGCATAGATATATTATACACACACACACACACACAATCAAATCTCTCATGGCATAATCATGCATAATTTGTACAAAAGGAATTTGACTTAATATAAGTTGTCGTGATAATATGTGGTTGACATAATACTTCAAAGAGATCTTTGTTTTCATTGAGATGACACATGCTTCAATCATGCATTAGATGAGTGAAAACATTTAGTGGAAGCTATAAATTGCATTAACATATGTGATATGTCATTGAACTTTGTACTATTTGAAATATATTGTCATTGCTCCTCACTACTATTGCCTAGCTAACCTTGACGTCTTTCACTGCTTTTATGTTTTGTATAAGCTTGCCCTTGTCCACCTTTTCATCATTGCTCAAGCTCACGTGAAACATGAAATCTCCTCCCTAAACAACTCATAATACATCATATGAAATAATATACCACCTCTTTTTCAACCATCATTTCACCTAAAAATATTAAATTCTTCTTACTTAACATTTTGTACAAAAAAAAGTGACAAATTTAACTATCACAAGAAATTTACATTCTTTTTTTTTTTAAAACCCTACTTCATCAAAATATAAGTACTACCAATCCCGTCAATTAATTAAAAAATACCCCAACAAAATTCGTACCATACCAAACAAAGATATTTCATACCCTTGACCAAAGCACAATGCGGTAGTGGAAGAAGATGATATCTATTAAGGAAGGGACTTTGGTGGTTGATAATTCATGGGAGGATGTCCTCATGCATACCCACTTGTTTCTTATTTAGATGTTTGTTTGACCATTTCCTTATTCTCTAGAAGATTGTGCCCCGCCATAGAGGAGGGAGGGAGGGAGAGATGAACACTTGTTCCCTTTCTTGACGTGTCCTCCCCCTCCTACCATACGCACTTACGACGTCCCTATGCGCTCACCATCCCCTCTCACATACTCATACTCGTTGATTATAGATTTTATATTTTTATAGTTTGTATCACACATTCATTTTTTAACGCTTGACAAATTTATTTATTTATTTAAGTTTGTATACACTTTATTATTATTTGTCAAATTTATTTAGTACATAATTCTTTCTTGTAGCTGACTTGAGAAACCACACTTTACTATTCTTTATTTTAAGATTGAAAAAATATTATATAAAATAATTTATTCAATAATAAAATTTAAATATAAATTAAAATTAATTTATAAAATTAAAAAATAAATAAAGTAAATTTTAATTTTTAATTTTGATAAAAAATATTAAATTTAAAATTAATATAAAATATTATTTTAACTTTTTTAAATTAAAAATAATGAATAATATCTTACTTAGTACTTTTGATATTAAATTGAAAGAGACAAAGTAGCTACCCATAATACCTTGACACTTATCTAAAGGAGATATCCCAAATAAGTATCTTTCAAGTACCTTGACATGTGATTCATACACCCAATACTAATAAATTAGTTTATTTTTTAAACAAATAAATTATAATAAAAGTTGGCATATTTGCTATGTTTAGAAAACATTTGAAGAATTTATCTATATATTGCAATCCACACGCTTCAATCATTGAAAGTTTATGAAAGAAGGTGGAGGAGGATTACAGTGGAAAATATTGACCATGAATAGCCCCGCCGCTAACAATCGCTACAGCGCAGAAATCTGTAATGGCGCGAGGAGCATGATTAGCCTGTTCGAAAGCGAGGAAGAAGAATTGGCCGGACAAGCGGAGGCATGGAGGTACACTTTTGCGTTTGTCGACTCTCTGGCTGTAAAGTCCGCTGTTTTGCTGGGAATCCCCGACATCATCGCCCGCCACGGCCCCATCGCAACGCTCTCTCTCTCGCAAATCGCTGCGGAGCTTCCAAGCAAAGAGCCGGACGTCAATTGCCTTTTCAGAATTCTGCGCTTCCTCGTGGCGAAGAAGTTTTTCAGGGCCGAAATTGTGACCACCGACGGGGGGATCGCTGAAATGAGATATGGACTAACGCCCGCTTCAAAGTGGCTGGTGAAAGACAGGGTGTCCATGGCGGCCATGCTGCTGATGCAGAATGACCGCACGAGCATGGCGCCGTGGCACCATCTTAATGAGTGCGTTCTGGAAGGGGGCGTCGCCTTCGAGAAGGCCAATGGTGCTCACATTTGGGAGTACGGCTCTGCGCATCTGGAGTACAACGATCTGTTCAACGAAGCCATGGCCTGCAACGCCAACATCGTCACGAAGGCCGTCTTGGCTAAATACGAGGGCTTCCAAGGCTTGACTTCCCTGGTCGACGTCGGAGGCGGCACCGGAACGGCCGTTGCGGAGATTGTGAAGGCCTATCCTGCCATCAAAGTCGTCAACTACGATCTCCCCCATGTCGTAGCGACGGCTCCCGATCTAGCAGGTATAATAATTATAAGGCTTACCATATTGATTTGAAAAGCCTCTTAAGACACTGAATTTCCTGCTATTGATATTATTTTTATTTTTCTTGTGGGAGCATGTAACACAATGAAGGGGTGGAGCATATTGGAGGAGACATGTTCGAAAGCGTTCCCTCTGCAGACGCCGTATTCATGAAGGTTTTCTGATTATTTTTTGTCTTTTGGAAAAAAAATCTGGGTTTTTTAAGGGGAAAAATAAATTATTTATGAAATCTTGCAGTGGATAATGCATGACTGGGCGGACGAGGAGTGCGTAAAAATTCTTAAGAAATGCAGACAGGCGATTCCAGAAACGGGGAAGGTGATAATAGTGGATGTGGTTCTGGGCGCCGAAGAAAAAACAGCGCTGGATCCTAGATTGGGTATCGTGTTTGATCTGGTAATGATTGCGCACAGCTCTGGTGGAAAAGAGAGAACAGAGGAGGAGTGGAAGAAAATTTTACACGCAGGGGGATTTACTCGCTTCAATTTCATTGCCATACCAGCATTGCAGTCGGTTATTGAGGCTTTTCCTTATTAACTGGTTTCTAATTTAATTTAGTTATTAAATAAATGATGGAATTGTAGCTTCCAAACGCCCAATACTTATGTAGCGGTATTGATATATGAATCCGACAATATCCGGCTGACATTTCGGTGTTTGTGCCTTTTAAAAGTAAATTGTTTAAATAATGCTGATAGGATTAATAAATATAGTGCAACAAATTCATATTGAACGGAAATGTCAAAACCGTTCATTTATTGAGATCTTTTTTGGTGTCATCTTCAACATGGTCCATTCTAATAACAGGGCTTTAAAACTTGATTTTTGCACATTTTTAAAGAAAGATAATCGGTAATAATATGTATAAATTTAATTTTTAATTTTATAATAAATTTATGAAATATGGTTTATATATATATATATTAAAAGTTATATAGGGTTTTCAATTTTCAATAAAAGATTAATTGAAAGAAAGGTAATGAGAAATTGTTAAAGAATAATATATGAGTTAAAGAGAATAATTAAAATTTAGAAAAACTAAAAAACTTTGGATCCAGAGAGAATTATTGAAGTCATTTGTTGCATAAAGAGACCAAAGCCAACACTCACCACCCAACATCAACAAGGATACTCTCAAACATGCGTTGTGAGTGCATCCTTCCCTTTTTGGCAAAAAGATCTTCCATGGTCTATTGTGTGCCCCCACCAATAACAAGCAAAGCATCTATTTGCAATTGCTCAACTTCAAATTTTCTCTCTCTATGCCTTGGAGGACCACAATTTGGTTTGAAAAGCACACACTCTTTCTGAGAGAGTGAGGATTTCATGTGATGCTAAATCTTCAAAACGCTGGGAATCCTCAGAAATCTAGTCTACCTCATAATATTGAGCTTCCAGAAAATCTTCTTCTCTAAAACCACTTTTCTACTCAACATTGGCTTTCTCAAAGACTCAAGCCCCTTAGAAGCTTCGACAACACTGCTAGGAAGCATAGGACAAAGCTCATCACTAATCCTTGGAGAGAGATCAAGACCTTCTTATTAACCACAGCCTTCGGGGTTGAAGATTTTGAACCATCCTGAATCTCTTACTCACATGTCTTTGTGCCAATTAACCCAAGATATTTTCTAACTGCATCTCTTCAATTTCCTTACAATAAGTAATTGATGCCTTTATAGCATTGACTCTGCCCAATACTAAGAGAGATCCTAATTTCAAAACCCATTTACGGGATTTAAACATATCAGACCCAGTTGTTCTAGGAAAGGAGGAATCTAAAAATTTATGGCCAGTTTCGTTGTACTAAAAACACCTGAAGGGAAACCCTTCCAAATCTACATACTACCAACACTTCCCTCGCTTTAAAGAAATTTGAATTTTGGTAACTACTAGAAGGGTAGCATCCAGTAGAATGCACACTCTAGAAAAAAGAGAATGGTCACCATCTGCAACCTAATTAATTCTCACAAAGGAATCCACCTATTGTCTCAAAATTTTGATTGATGAGGAATCCCTTAAGAGTAACGGGAGGTGGTAAAATCTCATCCAAACTGGAACCTTGTCCAAATATTCTATAAATGGATCAAAGAAGGGTTTCCACGAGCATATGAAGAACCCAGATTTTCCAAGGAACCATAAATCGTTTAACCAAACAAAATTATGATCCTCACTAGACTGAAATGTGAACAAGAAAAAAATATTTTGCAATCTAGACATAAGGGGGTGGGCCACCCCTTTCCAAGTAAAATCCATCTAACTATAAACTTCGGCTAGTGTTGATCTCTTGCCCAAAAATCTACCAATAAGAGAGATACTCTCCATCTTCTTTTCAAATATATCTAAACCCTTATTTGAAAAACAAATGTTATCGATTGAGTTGTTAAATTGAAGTGTGATGTCTCCTAGGAGAACATTTGACTCCAAGGTCAAATTGGAAGGAACCACCTTATGAGAACCCTTGCTCTATGAGTCCACCACCAATCCCTCATCTAGACCTTCCTGAAAAATGCCATTCCCAGTCAAATCCTTCATGATCCCAGAATCACAAAGTGGTTTCTACTCAGATAACAACGGAGAAGAATTAGGGTTTACTCGCAATAACTTGTATTTGCAAAAAATATTGCAAGAGTGATAGGGATTTGAAGCATTCACACACTCAAGGAAGATAATGTTGCCCACCACTCCTAAAGTTGAAAGCTACGGAGGAGGAGGTATAAATCCTAACACATTTTTGACTTGAAGTGCCCTAAGATAAGGTTTGGTCTTTTTCTAGACCTAAAATCATTATTCTTGCCTACTTCACATAACTCAGAGGTGTCATAAGGCACTTGAACAATGTCCTATCGCCTTAAACCCACCTCCTATTCTTCCAATCAGTTTTTACCTACCTAAAGGAGCTCCACAACCCTGCTTCCCATAAATTTGGCCTATTTCTCCCACCACGTACCATTGTCTTCAAAAGCAGCTAACCCCATAATAGTCTTTATCAATTGCCTAACTTGAACCTCACCTTGCGTTGCCTCATTTGGCTTGCTCTTCTTTAGCGCTTCATGCTTACCAAAATCTATCGTTTATCTATTATTTAATATATTAGTATTATAATATTAAATAATTAATCACATCATAAAATATTTATTAAATATCTAATTTATAATATATTTAAATTTATATATAAATATTAATTAATCATTGTTTAAATATATTTTAAACTTTTTATTTAAATTTGTTAATATATAAATAAATTAAAAATATTTTAAACTTTCAAATAATAATCTCTATATTGGCATGATATATTTATTATGGTATCAATTTATAATGGAACATTACTAGGCCCTTTTTCCTTATGCATAGTTTGCTTCAAGCAATCATTTTAAATTTAATATTTATGTTATGAAAATGTGAGGTAACAAGTACTTAGAGAGGTAAGTAGGTAAAATCTCAACTAAAAAAATTAATAATCTAATTAAATTTTATTTGGATTTCAATTATTCAATACACATTCTTTTTCTCTTTTAATAGTATTGACAGTGGTATATAAATATAATCATACATTATAAACACTTAAAAATTATGCATAAGTATTTATTAACTATGAAATTGGAAAATTTTAAAGCAATCATGTTATTTATTGGTGATTGGTTCAAATTAGATATTGATGTGTTTTGTAGCTTGTCACCATGTCTCTCTTTTTATCTCCTCCCTTTCCTTTTTAAAATTTTGAGGTCTTGTAATACTTCCTCCTAAAACATACTCAACAAGATTCTAGGGCCCATAAACATAGTGACTTTTGGGGGTTGAGGGTGACCTTGATCCATTAAGGTGTGCACATACATCTTGTTCTCTTTTTGGACAATTTGATGTTAGTTTGTATTCTAAGAGGATCATAATTTAAATGTAAGTTATATATAATTAATAGCCATGTTAGTACATTAAGGCATGTATAAATCATTTGAAAAAGTATTTAACATTCATTTTCATATAAATTTGTTGAGAATTTAAAAGTGTTCTATAGGAATCAAACAAGAATTTAGAAGACATTTATTGTAGAAATAAATTTTATATTAGCAAATACATTACACTACACTGATATGCTTGACCAATTAATTATTATAATAATTGTCATTTTTTTTAATATTGTACATCGTTGAAGGGCCTAACAAATATCAAAGAAGCTTATTTATTCCCCTATGTAATGCAAGATCAAAGGAAAATTATTTTCCTTAATATTTTTAGGGCTATCAGCCAAGTTATGGAAAAGGGAAGAAGTGTAATTTCCCAATGACTAGAGAAAATTTTAAAAAATTGACTGTGGTTTTTAAGGCTTAGATATAATGAACATAATTGTAAAAAACTTACCTACATGAACCTTCCTATAATTGTGCTCACTACAGTTTTGATTTTGAAAAGTGAAACTTGATGGTTTGGACAAGTTCCTTCATTTGCCATGAGTTTCTAAGATTCTTGTTATCATGCCATAAAATCATGATTTTCACTATCAAAATTTAATAAATGTGTATAGATCTAACACTATTTAAGATACATTTATAAACCTTTTTTTTGTCTTTTATTGCTCTAGTTCTATAAAATTAATTAGGAAACCCAATAAAAATCAAAGTGAGTTGAGAACTTCATCAATACCATACACTTGACATTTATGGTAAACTAAAAACATATATTGCGTGTTTTTGGTAGATGATAGATAGAAAAATTGATTTAATAATTTTTTATTATGGGTTTTTAGCTTTAAAAATGCTCACTCACCTTTCTAAAATTATGTGAATATCTTTGGATAATTCATTTCCTTCTTTAGAATCATAATAGGGCAATTGAAGTTGTAGAAGATAAGAAGAATATTTTTTGGGGGCCTATGCTAAGGGTCAATAGGGTTTTCAAGCATTGTCTACTTATTAGACCTTTTAAAAATTCTTAAGATTGAAAACAACATGCCATGTATAGTGCAATTTGATTAGGCAATCTAGGGTGATCTAATGTATAATCTAATATGACTTTCAATGCTATAATTAATGCTTCATTTCTTTTCAAATGTAGTATTAAATTCTCCATGTTTCCTTATATTCTTAAATTCATTCCATAAATGATTGCATTGATTGCCTTATTTGCTTGTGGAATGCTTCTATTCATATCCTAAATGTATTAATGTACCCATGCATTTATAAACATATTGAAATCAAATTAGGACCTTATTAACAAATAATCCAACACACAACTAGTAAAAAATGGTGAAAACAAGACCAAATATCATGAGTGTGTTTTAATTATTTTTTATTTAGGTGATATGAATAACAAAAAAACTATTAACATTTAGATTGCACAATATAGGGCATAAAACATACAAATTTGAATTATTAAAAAGAGAATGATTATATTTACTAAACATATAAATGATAAAGAAAAAGGGAAGAGATGTAACTTAATTGATTTTCTATTTTGTATTATTCATTACCTATGTAATAATCCTCAAGATAACTCTATGTAAAATTTGATTGTTTGGCTTAGGAAATAATTTTCAAAATGTGTGTAGATACCACTAACAAAGCTTAGGCACCTATGGCAATTAATAATGTCCTTTATCTACTAGGATTTTCTATGTTGAATATACTATTATATTATACCACAAATCATCACACTAGCCTATATAGATGATTTATGTAATTTATTGGCCTCGGTCCGATGTTGATCTTGATTTTGTCTTTCTTTTCCTTGAAATCATAGCTCCACTTTCAACACAAGGTTTTTGTTATGAAATCATGTTAGTGTTCACATGTGATAGAATAATAATGTTAGTTATTATTATATGTGTAGGATGAAAATTTGAGAAATTGTATTTGATTGTGTAATATTATATCAAAAATGCCCAAATCTACAATCTACAATCTACCATTAAATTTGAGAACTATTAGATCAAAATGCTAGAAAATAATACATTAAACATAGTATTCTAACCTAAAGCTTTATGTTTCCAATCAATATTCAAACAAAAATAAGACTAAGGATTAATGGATGAATATTGTTGACAAGTAGACTCAATTTTATGATAGCATGATATTGGCTTGATGACTTGATCAAAGACTATGTTGATAGAAGATTTTAGCATAGATTGGACATAGATTATCTAGTTCATGTAGTAAGTTTTGCCATGGAGGGGTGATGGTGTTTAAATATAAAGGAGGGAAGATCAATGGCCATTATTCAAATTTGGGTGAAGAGGATCAATGATGGAGGATTATCCAAGGAATTAAAAATTCTTTGGAAACCTGTAAAATAGAGGCTTCTAGAGAAGAGGGGATAAGATGGAAAGGATTCTAGAATTGGAGAATTCTAGAATCCATTAGGAGGGGTTAATGATGATTAATGAGTGATTTGATAGGTGATTAGGGGGTTATAGAGAATTTAGGGGGTTAGGCTTGTAAGAAATTCTAGGAGTAGGTAGGTGGGTGGGTCATGGGAATTTTAAATTCCCAAATAATGAACAAGTGGGATTAGTTAGTAGATAATGAGGATTAGGTAAATTAATTGATTTGTAGTGGAGGGATAAGGTTAATGGATGAAGAAGAATGAAGGGGGATGTGATTTAATTATTTAATTAGGACTATGATTATAGGATTAATTAAGATAAATAACGAGCTTAGTAAAATGGTTAGGGTGAGTAAATTTAGGTGCATACATTTTTTCCCTTTTTGAAGGGGCATTGCATTTGGACAAAGTGGAAGGAGTAATTATCTTTCAAATAAAAACCATTTCATGGATGAATTTTAGTAGATATGATGCCCCCTTGAGAAGACATGTGGGAAAGAATGAGATGAATGGCCATTCAAAATAAGAAACAAGGGGTGAGATGCGATGAATGAAAAAGGGGATAGGATGATAAATGTTGAGATAGATGATGAATAAGATGAATTCAACTTGAGAAGTGAGCTAAAGATTGATAATGCCCCTAGAAAATACATATGCACAAGGAGTGATAATGATTGTGTCATGGTTGTCGAGACATCTCAAGGGGGAATCAACCATAACATGATAATGATAAGACTAAAGGCCACAAGATTTAGACATATCCCAGGCAAGGACACATGCCAGGGAAAGTTGTGGACCAGGATAAGACTTATTTTATAAGATTAATGATGAATGTAGCTCAAAGTTGAAGGTGGGAGATGTGATGAAGGTGATGATATGATCAAGTGACCATAAGATGAAGGGGAATAATTGGACTACATTGAATCAAATCGATAATCCATAAAATGATTAATAAAAATGATAAAGTTATGGTTTGGGTCATGCCCTAATTGAGGGAGGAAACTATAAAATTTAAATGATAAATTGACCAATAAGTGATAATATCTAGAAGGAAAGATGGATTTTATGATTTGTTAGGCCAAATCGATAGGTGCAGGAAATTGATGAAAATATTAAGGAGATGATTGTAGGGAGGGTGATTGATCAATAGACCAATTGATTAATGATTGATATTATAGCTCAAGTATTTGATCAAGGCAAGACTGGGAGATGATGAGGGATAGGAGATATGAAATGAAAAATGGTAGGGAAAAAAGAAAGTGTGTCTAAGCTAACCTTAGGCACACCATGTGATTGAGCACTACCTACATAGTTTGAAGAGACCTCAAGCCAATGTAGTTCAAACTAGATTAGAGGATGATGATGATGTATTAGAGAAGAATGATGATGATGGATGTTAGACATGAAGATAAAAGGATTAGGAGAAATTATTAAATATGAGATGTATATGTTATGACACGTGGTTAGATTATTAGACTTAGATGATCAAAATGACGATGGGATAAAGATGATTAGATGATTAGGCAAGTGATATAGGATAGGATAAATAATGTGTGTTTATTATCAAGCCATCCTTTTTGTAATAAGGCTCATCATAATCTAAACAATCTGATGTAAATATAAAACTAGGAAATATGCCCCCTGATATAAGTATGATTAAGAGGACATTATTCTAAAATACATAAAAAGGGGCAAATAATGAAATCTACATCATCAAAGGCACCTAAAAGCATCATTGTAGCTTTTAGTATCATCATAGCATCCTCATTCATTACCCAATAAAAAAAGAGACACGATGATATTTTATAGTTTTCAATAATGTCATGGATGTGTCCTTATGAGTGGATAAAGTGATTTGATAGCCCAAGTAACAATGACAAAGTGTGCAATGTGCTTGTCTTAGTGTACTTAAAAGAGGCTTGGTTGATCTTCAAGATTGACTTGATTAGAGATGTTTAGGGATGTGTATGGTGATTATAGCATGTGAAATACATACCTAAGATGTTACATATCATTTGAGAGCTTGTTTGCATAATTATAATTCATTTGGTTGTCTATAGTTTTCATCTAGATAGTTTGAGTCTAGTGGCAAAAAAATTGAGTACGTAGTTTAATGACATCATCATTACCATGTGAGAATGAGTCAAGGGTAGTTGGTCATATGGTTATGATCACATTAGTCCCTAGTTTATATGCACTAAATATTAAGTCATGCATCAAAGTGTGGTCAAATATATCAGGGTGCAAAGTTGGCTTCATAGTCAGAATTCATTGTTTTCCCATACTTAGCCAAATTTGCAAAGTGGCAAGAAGAGTTGAGTAAGTATTTTGGTGGTGGAATATTTCAAACACATAGAGGTGTTAGGGTAAAATGATCATATGAGTTTGTTCATTTTTTCTTAGTTTATTTACATTAAATTTCAGATCATGCGATGAAGCACATCAAAAGATATGCATATGCAAAGTTGGGCTCCCAGGCAGTTTGACCATGTTTTTTCATAACCAAATTTGTGTATGATAAGAAAAGATGAGTAGGAATTTTGATGGTGTTATATATTTCACATGTGTAGGTGTCAATAAAACAAGATCATATGGGTTTATTTAGTTTTGAGCATAGTTGATTTGTGCTAAATTTGAGATCATGCACTAAAGCAAGACAAAAGTTATGTAGGAGAAAAGTTGTCCTCCCAAGTAGGTTTTTGACATAGTTGGCTCTATGACAGAATATTTTAAGAAGGGTTTTTAAGGGAATTATATCTCACATGCGTAAATGTTTTAGGATCAATTTAGTACATGGTTGGATTCCTCTTTGAAAGGAGAACATATGGTGCAATTTGTGGGACATGAGATGGATCGCAACAAAATATATATCTATCCAAAGTTGGCATTCCAATCATATTTAAATGGTCCCCATTTTTGCACAAGTTAAAGCTCAATCAAGATTGATGGTGTGCATTACTCCAAAAAGTTAGGAAGTAGCGAGATGAGGACAAGTGCACAATATCTAATGGCTGAGCAAAGGTAAGGATAAGAGATCAATGGTGAGTGAGTGTTTGTAAAATTGAGATCAATAAAGTGTGGTAAGTAAAAATGGTCAAAGTGATTGAATTTTAATGGAGTTAAATTTTAGTGTACTTTTGAGAAAGATCAATAGATCATGATTGGCCAAGCTAAGTGAGGACATAAGATGATAACAGAGTAGTCAAGGTTTAACATTTGAGCATTGACACTTATGTGTTAATGATCAAAGAGATAGATGGTGCATATTCAATCTAAGAAATGAGGACACAAGATGATTTCATAGTGTTCAAAGTTTAACTGTGACTTTTTTCATTCAAATATTTGAATTTCACACATGGAAAAACTAGATCTCTATATTTTATCCATATGTTTTGATAGAAGTCAAATTTGTTGGTGTTGTGAAAAGAAAAGATGAAGAAGACTCCAAGGTGTATCTAATGAATGTAATTTGAAGATCTAAAAGTGTGTATAATTAAATATATTAATGTTCAAAGTTGACTCTATGTTTGTGCTTGTTCTGCAAATGACCCGAGAAGGATATTTGAGCTTACTTACATACTATTTTGATGTCTCTTGATGAATTGGCTATTAGGGAGTGTTTTAGAATCCATAAGGATGCTCTATGTTAATTTTGGAGGAGTGATAAATCTATCTTGAGTATGAAATATGCTTAATAAGTTGATTATGTATTTGGTAATGATATTCCTATGTATAAGGTCTCTGTTTGAGTTGATTGAGCATGCGTAGAGGTGAACAAAGCTAGCTATGATCATTTGAGGATTTTGAAGGGACATAAGTAATGAACGCATGTATCTAAAAGTGGTCCCGTGTTCTTGTTTTGTTCAATGGTGTGTTAAATGGGTGAATAGGTCTCCATGAGAAATATAAGAGCTACAAGGGCCTTATTAAAAGGTGTAGCTACTTAAGAGTGACCCATAGATGCTATGGCTGACCTATGAAGTTTATATTGAGTTGTGTCTTCATATGAAAGATGCCTTAATAGCTAAGGCATGCCTAATGGTCAACCAAGGTGTTGATTATCAAGTATGCTCTATAAATAGTGAAATCAAATATGGTGTCTTTTAGAGGTGTGTGTGAGAGACTTGTATGTGATATAGTTGGAGAGAGATAGAAAATAGAGGAGAGTATGAGTGCCCAACTATTGGGTTGATGAGAAGAGAAGATTAAGAAATATGTGTATGATGTGTACGGTCATGTTTCTAATGATATTATAATGTTCTTACAGTTTGAAGTTGTGCAAAAATATCTGAGTGTGCTTATGAGGACTGTTTGAGTGAAGATGGAAAGAGATTGTGGTATGCCTATGTGACAGGCTTGTTTGAGATATAGAGAGATTTTGTTCAAGGGTTATAAAATAGAGATCCATCGTTAGGTATTGAAGACATCAACTGTAAGGTGGAAGTGTTCTTTTGAAGGAGGGTCTAAAGGACTTGATCTTCCTTAGAGGTAGTTACTCTCTATGAAACAGGGTTTCACTAAAAACCTTTGGTTAGGACTTGCTCAAGGTTTAGGTCAGAAGGACTTGAATAAATGTTCTTGATCATAAGGAATTTATCAATCTCTTATTTGTGATCATATTATAGGATAGTCCATATGTTTGTAGGCTTGAGAGTGGATTTTATTCCCTAAGAGGGTTTCCCACGTAGATCTTATGTTGTGTATGTGATCTTGCATTATGTTCATTGTTCATTGATATGAATGATTGGTATGCTTCATGAATGATTTTATATAATGCTTAAGTATTTGCAAGGTTTATAAATTGAATTGGGTTATTTTCCACCATTGATTCAACCCCCCCTCTTAGTGGATTGTACCTCTAATAATTGGTATCAAAATGAGTCCTTTGGTAAAGGATTAACAACTTGAAGGTGATCCAAGGTAAAATGGCTAGTCAAAATGTGCAAGGTGATTTTTCTACTAAGCAAGCACCAATGTTCAATAGATCTAATTATGCTTTTTAGAGTGCTAAAATGAGGACATTCATTAAGTCCTTAGGGTTTGATGTATGACAATATGTTATGAATGGTTATGTTGTTCCTAATACTCCTTCATCTATTATTTCAAACAAGAAGTTGTTTGAGAATAATTATAAGGTAATGAATGCCATCATCTATGGTCTTACAAAAATTGAGTTCACCAAAGTAATTCAATGTATATCTACCAAAGAAATATAGGATAAATTAAAGACTATTTTTGAAGGAAATTCAAAGGGTAAGTTGAAAAATTTGTAGACTCATAGAAGGCAATTTGAAATTCTTAAGATGAACAAAGAAGATACTATGGCATCCTTTTTGTAGAGATTTGATGAGATTGTGAACATCATCAGAGGTCTTGGAGAAAATTGTGAAGAGGCTACTATTGTTCAAAAGGTATTAAGGTCTCTATCCCTTAAGTTTGATCTAAAAGTATCTGATATAGAAGAGAGTCATGGCCTTACTTAGTTGAAGATGTATCAATTACATGACACCCTTACTGCTTATGAGATGAGGAAGAATGATGATATACCACCAAAGAAGGAAGCAACTTTCAAGATTTAAATGAAGACAAAGAAGTTCCAAGGTAATAATTTAAAGGAGGATGACATTCTTGATATAAATGAGGACGAACTAATTGATTTGATTTCAATAAAATTGAGAATAGGTTCAATAAAGTTTAAAGGTAAGCTACCCCTCAAATGCTTCAATTATGGTGACATGGGTCATTTTGCTAATAAGTTCCCTCATAAGTATAAGAAAGATGATGATGAAGAGTATGATAAAAGTCATGATGATGGCAAGATAAAATTCAAGCATGATAAAATTAAAAAGGTTTGATAACAAGAATAAATACTTCAAGGACAAAAAGAGTCTCTACACCAAAGAAGATTGCAACTCATCAGATGAGAGTGAAGTCAGTGATTTAGAATACGATCATGAAGATGATGTTCCTACTAAAGATGAAGATTTTTCATGGCTAAGGAAGGAAGTTACTCACATCAAAAAGAAGATGAGGTGGACTATGAGACTGCATTGATAAATGCTCATGAAGAACAAAATATTGAGAAGTAGATCAATAAGAATATGAAATATAAACTCAAGGAATTTGAGGAGAAATTTAGTGTGTTTGAGACAAGAATGGATGAAGATGCCAAAGACCATGAATATATGGTCAAACATCTTAGTTGTCAATTGGAAATCTTGTCTACAAGCTTAAAATCTAAAGAAGATGAATGTGAAAGGTATGTAATTGAAAATGAGTCATTGAAATCTGAGTTAGAGAAGGTATCTAGTAAGGTAATTTCATTTGTGAGATTTGAAAAGAGCTCAAGTGATCTAGACAACATTCTAAATGATCAAAAACATGTAAGTGATAAGACTAGTCTTAGATACAAAGAAAAACTAAAGACTATAACTCAAGACAAGATGCAGACTAATATGAATAAGGAAAATCAAACTTTAAAGACAAATCATTAGACAAAGAATGAAGGTACTGACAAAATGAATACAAATCATATCAGGCTACCAAATGCTATGAGGTATGGAAATTTCAATGGTTACTACCATACTTGTAATTGGTTTGACATGGAGCTAGATAATGTAGAAGACCTATTAAAAATGAATTTGCATGGAACTATGATGACGATCATCAGTCAAAAGGTATGAGTAATGTTGAGTGCTATAGTTATTATGAAATAAGACACATTGCAAGATTTTTTCCAAATCCTAAAAGGAAAAAAGAGATTCTTAAAAAAATTATGGTGTGCTTCAATTTTGAACAGAGAGATCATATTTCTAGATTCTACAAGCAAAGACCCACAAGATAGAATATGTTTTATCAGGCTCTGAGAGTACATGGAAGAAGACAAGTTAATTCATAGAAACTAAAGGTGGTAAGTATGAATAATGATGAATCTATAGGTCTAAGTAATCTATTTTCTATGGTGGGCAATGCTTCAAAAGTTGAAGAGTCCCAAGAGGTCTCATTGTCTGCTCATGTTGAGAATAAAGAGACTAAGCTCAAAGAAAAGACCAAGGTGTTGTTTAAAGCTAGTTATAAGGTATGTATGTATCCTAGTAAACATATTTTTATTGTTGAACAAGTGCCTAGTGATGAGGATCCAAGATACAAAAGAGATTCTTTAAATGAAAAGGTATGCCATGAATCTATATTGTCTCCATATATTGATAATCCAATCATAGAAGAAAAGGAGAATGTTATAGAAGTTGATGAAGTTTTTATCTAAATCCAAATAATAAGAAATATAAGTATCAATTGAGAAAAGAGGAGGAGGAATATGAGGATTTGTTTTTGTTTTAGAGCATTGAGGTATAGAGGGTGTCTCTATCTATGCTTCTTAAGAGACTCATTTCAAGTGGAAAAGCAAGTATTACTATGGTGTTTTTTAGTTGGAATAGTTTGTAGGGTCAGATTAAAGGTTCCCAGATGTCAAAGGAGGATTTATGATTTATGAAAATGATATTTTTTCATAGAAAGGTATATTGACCTTATTTTAGTATGCTCCTAGTGGTTTTGTGATTCGAAGGTATGTTGAAGTCTATTTGGAGATTTTTGTTAGCTCTCAAATTTCTCAATTTTTACTTAAGAGCTTACAGGTCCTAAAATGGGATATAGGAAGTCAAGGTTCCCAATGGTTTGGAAGCTCAAATCTTGGTCCAAAAGTGTGTAATGGTTGTCTCTGAGTGTACAAGAAGTTTCAGAGGTGGACATTGAATGGAAGGTGTTGTGTTGACTTTGTTTGTTTTTAGATTCTAAGTTTTTGGGTTTTACTAGAAAAGTGGCCTACCTTATGAGTTGAGGTCTGAGGCTTCTTAATATGTTTAATGGGCCAAATGGGTTGTCAAATCAAGCTTCAAAAATATTTGAAGTTTTTTGGTTCTCAAGTTATTCAAATTTTTGTCAAGTTAGAGGTCTAATTGGGTAGTAGGTTTGTGAAGGAAATATGTTACATATAATGATCAATTTGTTATAAATTGGTGTTATTAAGGGGGAATATTATATTTCTCTATATATGAAGTTTTAGGTCTTGAAGTTGTGTCTAAAAAAAGGTGTGGGCTCTACAAGTTCCAGATAGGGCTACAAGGAGTCTAAGACATGCCTAATGTGAAGAGGAGTTATTTTTTATCAGGTAATCCAAAAGAGCAAGGTATGTTTGTTTTATGGAGATTTCTTAGGTTGATTGAGGTAATTTTTTATTTTTTTTGGTGAGTGTCATGAACTTCTATTGATACTCCTTATGGTAGCTTGAGAGAGAAGGCTAGTGAGCCTGTATATTGGTTCCTCATGGGGTATGGATATCTAAAGATGCACAAGTGGTAAAATTTCTCAAAAATATTAGGGGGAGTACCTCTTATATTTATTTTGATAGGTTCCATCGGATTTCAATAATGTGTGTGTTTTTTTCTTCATTGGTTACAGTGCTTGGTTAAAGAGAGTGTTGGCATGGAGCAAGAGGAAGTTTGTCAAGGCAATAAGAGGTAGGCTCAAAGTAAGGGGAATTTATATCATATTTATAAGATGATCCTTTATTATTATTTTTTTAATTTTCAAGTCCTCAAGATCATTTGGTGCCCACTTTGTCATTATGTCAAAGGGGGAGAAAGTACATGTTGTGGGAGTGCTTGAATAGAGAGAAGGTGAGTTGTATATTGCTATATATGATATTTGTTGAGATTGTTTAGTGATGTCATGGTGAATTCATGGAGGTGTCCTTGTGAGTAGATGAAGTTCTTTGATAGCCTAAGTAATAATTATAAAGTGTACAATGTGTTTGTCTTAGTGTGCTTAAAGGATGCTTGGTTGATCTTCAATTTTGGCTTGATTAGAGATGTTCAGGGATGTGTATGGTGATTGGATCATGTGAAATAGCTCACTAAGATGTTATATATGCTTTGATATCTTATATTCATAAGTAAAATTCATCTGGTTTTCCATAGTTTTCATCTAGATAGTTTGGGTCTAATGGCAAAACATATGAGTAGGTAGTTTGATGATGTCACCTTTACCATGTGAGAATGAGTCAAGGGGATTTGGTCACATGGTTGTGATCACATTAGTCCCTCATTGATATGTGCCTAACATCAATTCATGCATTAAAGTGTGGTCAAGGATATGAGGGTACAAAGTTGGATTCTCAATTAGAATTCATTATTTTCCCATAGCCAAATTTGCAAAGTGGCAAGAAGAGCTGAGTAAGCATTTTGATAGTGACATATTTAAAACACATGGAAGTTTCAAGACAAAATCATCATATGGGTTTTTTCATATTTGTGCTAAATTTTAGATCATGTAATCAAGTGCATCAAAAGATATGCATATGCGAAGTTGGGCTCCCAAGCAATTTGATTGTGTTTTTCCATAACCAAATTTGCATATGACAAGAAAAGATGAGTAGGCATTTTGATGGTGTTATATATTTGACGTGTGAATGTGTCAAGAAAATATGATCATATGGGTTTGTTTAGTTTTGAGCATAGTTGATTTGTGCTAAATTTGAGATCATGCACTAAATTATGGCAAAAGTTATGCAGGAGCAAAGTTGGTCTCCCAAGTAGGTTTTTGACATAGTTGGCTCTATGATAGAATATTTTGAAAAGAATTTTTAATGTTTTATATCTCACAAGCATAAAGGTTTCAGGATCATTTTGGTACATGGTTGGATTCCTCTTTGAAAGGAGAACATGTGGTGCAATTTATGAGACATGAGATGGATCAAAATAAAATATGTATCTATCCAAAGTTAGCCTTCCAGGCATATTGAAAGGGTCCCCATACTTACTCATTTATTCACAAGTTAAATATTGAGCAAGATAGATGGTGCACATTTCTCTAAGAAGTCAAAAAGTAGTGAGATGAGGATAGGTGCATGATGTTTAATGACTAAGCAAAGGTAAGGATAAGAGATCAATACTGAGAAGGTGTTTATATGATTGAGATTAATGGAGTGTAGTATGTAAAAATAGTCAAGGTGACTAAAGCTTAATAGAGTTAAAGTTCTATTTACTTTTGAGAAAGATCAATGGAGCATGATTGGCTAAGCTGAGCGAGGACACAAGAGATAGTAGAGTATTCAAAGTTTAATGTTTGAGCATTGACACCTATGTGTTAATGATTGAAAAATATAGATGGTGTATATTCTATCTGAGTAATGAGGAAATGAGATGATTGCATAGTGTTCAAAGTTTAACTTTGACCATTGTCATTCAAATATTTGAATTTAACATAGGGAAAAAATAAAGCTCTATATTTTTTGATAGAAGTCAAATTTGCTAGTGCTATAAAAATAAAAGATGAAGAAGACTCCATGACACATCTAATGAACCTAATTTAATGATCTAAAAGTGTTTATAATTGAAGATATTAATATTTAAAGTTGATTGTGTGTTCATGTTTGTTTTGTAAATGACCCAAGAAGGATATTTGAGATTATTTAGATAATGTTTTGATGTCTCTTGATGAACTAGATATTGAAGAGTGTTTTAGACTCCATGAGGATGCTATATATGGATTTTGAAGGAGTGATCAATCTATCTTGAGTATGAAAAATGATTAAGAAGTTGACCATGTATTTGGTAATGATGTTCTTATGTATAAGGTATCTATTTGAGTTGATTGAGCATATGTAGAGGTGAGCAACGCTAACTGTGATCATTTGACGATGTCAAAGGGGACATAAGGAGTAGACCCATGTATTTAAAAGTGGTCATGTGTTCTTATTTTGTTTAATGGTGTGTTGAATGGGTGAATAGGTCTCCATGAGACCTATAAAAGTTACAAGGGCCTTATTAAAAGGTATAATTTCTTAAGGGTGACCCATAGATGCTATGACTGACCTATGAAGATTATATTGAGATGTGTCTTCATGTGAGAGATGCTTTAAGGGTTAAGGCATGCCTAATGGCTGACTAAGGTGTTGATTAACAAGTATGCTCTATAAGTAGTGAAATCAAATATGGTGACTTAGAGAGGTGTGTGTGAGAGACTTGTATGCGAGAAAGTTGGAGATAAAAGGAGAGTATGAGTGCCCAACTATTGGGTTGATGAGAAGAGAAGATTAAGGACTATGTGTATGATCTATAGGTCATGTTTTTGATGATAGTATAGTGTTCTTATAGTTTGAAATTGTGTATGAGGACTCTTTGAATGAAGAAGGAGAGATATTATGGTATGCCTATGTGAGAGGCCTATTTGAGATAGAGATAGAGTTTATATAGGGGTTAAAAAATAAAGATCCATCATCAAGTGCTGAAGACATCAGCTTTAAGGTGGAAGTGTTCTTTTGAAGGAGAGTCTAAAGTACTTGATCTTCCTTAGGGGTAGTTACTCCTTGTAAAACAAGGTTTCACTATAGACATTTGGTCAAAAGGACTTGATCAAGGTTGTAGGTCAGAAGGACTTGACTCAAAGTTTTTGATTAGAAAGACTTGATTAATCTCTTATTTTTAATCATATTATGGGATAGTAGTCCATATGTTTGCAAGTTTGAGAGTGGGTTTTATTTCTCAAGAGGTTTTCCCACGTAGATCTTATGCTATGTATGTGATCTTGCATTATGTTCATTGTTCATTGCTATGAATTATCTATATGCTTCATGAATGCTTAAGTATTTGTAAGGATTTTAAAATTGAATAGGATTATTTACAACCACTGATTCACCCTCTTTATCAATAGATTATACCTCTAACAATTGGTATCAGAGTAGGGCCTTTAGTAAAATCTTAACAACTTGAAGGTGATCCAAGGTACAATGGACAGTTAGAATGTGCAAGGTGGTTTCTCTACTAAGTAAGCACCGATGTTCAATGGATCCAATTATGCTTTTTGGCATGCTAGGATGAGGACATACATTATGTACCTAGGGTTTGATGTATAGTAATCTATTGTGGATGGTAATGTTGTTCCTACTACTCCTCCATCTAGTACTGTAGACAAGAAGTTATTTGAGAATAATTCTAAGGCAATAAATGACATCACTTATGGTCTTATAAAAATTGAGTTCACTAAAGTAATTCATTGCACATATGCCAAGGAAATATGGGATAAATTGAAGATTAATTTTAAAGTAGATTCAAAGGTTAAGTTGGCAAATTTGCAGACTCATAGAAGGAAATTTGAAAGTCTCAAGATGAACGAAGAAGATACCATGGCATCCTTTCTATAGAGAGTTGATGAGATTGTGAACATCATCAAAGGTCTTAGAGAAAACTTTGAAGAGGATGTTATTATTCAAAAGGTATTACGGTCTCTATACCCCAAGCTTGATCTAAATGTATTTGCTATTGAAGAGAGTCATAACCTTACTTTGTTGAAGATGGATCAATTACATGGCACCCTTACTACCTATGAGAAGAGGAAAAATTATGATATACCACCAAAGGAGGAAGTAACTTTCAATATTGAAATGAAGACAAAGAAGTTCCAAAGTAAGAATTTCGAGGATGACATTCTTGATATAGATGAGGATGAACTAATTGCTTTGATTTAAATAAAATTGAGAATAGGTTCAGGCAAGTTTAAAGGTAAGCTACCCCTCAAATTCTTCAATTGTGGTGAGATATGTCATTTTACTAATAATTGACCTCATAAGTATAAGAAGGATGACGATGAAGAGTATGATCAAATTTGTGATGATGGCAAGAGAACATTCAGGTATGATGAAAGCAAAAAGGGATTCCAAAGGTTTCATAACATGAATAAGTACTTCAAGGAAAAAATAGTCTCTACACCAAAGAAGATTGCAACTCATTTGATGAGAGTGACGTTAGTGATTCAGAATATGATCATGAAGATGATGGTCCTTTTGAAGATGAAGATTTTTTCATGGCTGAGGAAGGAAGTTGCTCACATCAAAAGGAGCCTACTTGGAGTGATTCAGATGATGAAGAAGATGAGGTGGACTATGAGACTACATTGACAAATGCTCATGAAGAGCTAAAGATTGAGAAGAAGATCAATAAAAAGATGAAATCTAAACTCAAGGAATTTGAGGAGCAATTCAATGTGTTTGAGGTAAGAATGGATGAAGATGACAAGGAGCATGAAGATATGGTCAATCATCTCAAATGTCAATTATAAATCCTATTTACAATCCTAAAAGCTAAATAAGATGAATGTGCAAGATATGTAATTGAAAATGAGTCATTGAAATCTAAGTTAGAGAAGGTATCTAGTAAGGTAATGTAATTTTTGAGATTTGAAAAGAGATCAAGATATATAGACAACATTCTAAATGATCAAAAGCATGAATGTGATAAGACTAGTCTTGGATACAAAGAAGAACCAAAGACTGCAACTCAAGACAAGAAGAAGACTAATATGAACAAGGACAATCAACCTTTAAAGACAAATCATCAGACAAGTAATGAAGGTAGTGAAAAAATGAATACAAATTAGATCAGACAGCCAGATGCCATGAGGTATGCAAAATTCAATGGTTACTACTATACTTGTAATTAGTTTGGGCATATAGATAGATAATGTAGAAGACTTGTTAAAAATGAATTTGCATGGAACTATGATGGGGGTCCTCAGTCAAAAGGTATGAGCAATGTTTAGTGCTATAATTATTATGACATAGGACACATTGTAAGATTTTATCAAAATTTGGAAAGGCATAAAGAGCTTCTTGAAAAAAGTATGGTGTGCTTCAATTGTGAACAGAGAGGTCATATTTATATATTCTATAGGTAAAGGCCCACAAGATAGATAGAATAGGTTTTATTAGGCTCCCAGAGTACATGGAAGAACATAAGCTAACTCATGAAGACCAAAGGTGGTAAGTATGAATCATGATGAATATGTAGGTCCAAGTAATCTATTTTATATGGTGGAGAATGCTTCAAAATTTGAAGAGTATTGAGAGGTATCATTGTTTTCTCATATTGATAATAAAGAGACTAAGATCAAAGAAAAGACCAAGGTTCTAGTTGAAGCTAGTTCTGAGGTATGTATGGATCCAAGTAAATATCCTACTATTGTTGAAGAAGTGCCTAGAGATGAGGATACAAGATGAAAAAGATATTATTCAAATGAAAAGGTATGCCATGAATCTATGTTGTCTCTATATATTGATAATCCTATCATAGAAGACAAGGAGAATGTTGTAGTAGTTGAGGAAGTTATTTCTCTAAAGCCAAAGAAAAAAAAGATTAAGAACTATAAGTATAAATTGAGTAAGGAGGAGGAGGAATATGAGGATTTGTTTTTGTTTTAGAGCATGGAGGTATAGAGGGTGTCTCTATCTATACTTCTTAAGAGACTCTTTTCATGTGGAGAAGCAAGTATTATTATGGTGTTTTTTAGTTGGAATAGTTTACAGGGTTAGATTAAAGGTTCCTAGATGCAAAGGAGAATTTGTGATTTATCAAGATGATATTTTTGCATAAAAAGGTCTATTTACCTTATTTTATCATGTTCCTGGTGGTTTTGTGATCTGAAGGTATGCTGAAGTCTATTTGGAGATTTTTGTTAGCTCTCAGATTTCTCAATTTTTACTTAAGAGCTTATAGGTCCTAAAATGAGATATAGGAAGTCAAGGTTACCAATGGTGTGGAAGCTCAAATCTTGGTCTAGAAGTGTGTAATGGCTGTCTCTAAGTGTAAAAGAAGTTTCAGAGGTGGAAATTGACTAGAAGGTGTTGTGTTGACTTTGTTTGTTTTTAGATTCTAAGTTTTTGAGCTCTACTAGAAAAGTGGTCTACCTTATGAGTTGAGGTCTGAGGATTATTAATATGTTGAATGGGGAAAATGGGTTATAAAATCAAGCTTCACATAGATTTGAATATTTTTGGTTCTCAAGATATTCAAGTTTTTGTCAAGTTGGAGGCTTAATTGGGTAATGGGTTTGTGAAGGAAGTATGCTGCAAAGGATGAGCTAGTTATTGAAAATTGGTGTGCTGAAAGGGGCATATGAGAGTGATATAAATATGAATTTTAGGTCTTGAATTTGTGTCTAATAAAAGGTGTGGGCTCTACAAGTTCTAGAAAGGGCTACAAAGAGTCTAAGACAAGCCTAGTGTGAATAAGAGTTATTTTTTATCAGTTAATCCAAAAGAAAAAATGTATGCTTGTTTTATAGAGAGTTCTTAGGTTGATTAAGATCATTTTTCCTTGTTTGGTGAGTTACATGAAGTTCTGTTGATAGTCCTTATGGTAGCTTGAGAGAGAAGGCTAGTAAGCCTATTTATTGGTTCCTCATGGGGTATGGAGATCTAAAGATTCTCAAGTGGTGAAATTTCTCAAAAATATTATGTGTGTGTTCTTTTTAACATGTCTCTTGATAAGTTACATTAAATTTCAGTATTGTGTGTGTTATTTCTTCATTGGTTGCAGTGCTTAGTTGAAGAGAGTGTTGGCATGGAGCAAGAGGAAGTTTGTCAAGGCAAGAAGAGGTAGGCTCAAAGTAAGGGGGAGTTTATATAATATTTATAATATGGTCCTTTCTTTTTTTTTAATTTTATTTTTAGGTCCTTAGGATTATTTTGTGCCCACTTTGTCATTGTGTTAAAGGGGGAGAAAGTTCCTATTGTGGGAGTGCTTGAAGAGAGAGAAGGTGAGCTGTATATTGCTATATATGATGTTTGTTGACATCAATGACAAAGGGTAAGATTGTTGTAGAGTTGTTAGTAATATCATGGAGGTGTTACTATGAGTGGATGAAGTGTTTTGATAGCCTAAGTAAAAATAACAAAGTGTATAATGTGCTTGTCTTAGTGTGCTTAAAAGAGGCTTGGTTGATCTTCAATTATGTCTTGATTAGATATATTTAGGGATGTGTATGGTGATTGTATTATTTTTTATATGTCCCTAAGATGTTATCTATGTTTTGAGAGATTGTGTGCATAAGTGGAATTCATCTGGTTCTCCATATTTTTCATCTAGATAGTTTGGGTCTAGTGGTAGAAAATCTAAGTAGGCAGTTTGATGACATCACCATTACAATGTGAGAATGAGTCAAAGGGAGTTGGTCATATGGTTTTGATTAAATTAGTCCTTAGTTGATATGCACTAAATCTTAAGTCATGCTATGAATCATGGTCAAAGATATGAGGGTGCAAAGTTGGCTTCTAAGTCAGAATTCATTATTTTTCCATACTTAGCCAAATTTGCAAAGTGGTAAGAAGAGCCAAGTAATCATTTTGATGGTGGCATATTTCACACACATGGAGGTTTCAGGGCAAAATGATCATATGGGTATGTTAATTTTTATGCCTAGTTTATTCATGCTAAATTTTAGATCATGTAATGAAGTGTGTCAAAAGGTATGCATATGCAAAGTTGGGCTCCCAAGCAGTTTGACTATGTTTTTCCATAACCCAATTTGCGTATGACAAGAAAATATTAGTAGGAATTTTGATGTTTTTATATCTTATACATGTGAAGGTTTCAATAAAAATTGATTATATGGGTTTGTTCTATTTGGATCATAGTTGATTTGCACTAAATTTGAGATCATGCATTGAAGCATGATAAAAGTTATGTAGGAGCAAAGTTGGCCTCCCAAGCAGGTTTTTGGCATAGTTGGCTCTGTGATAGAATATTTTGAGAAGGTATTTTAATGTAATTATATCTCCTACATGGGAAGGTTTCAAGAGCATTTTGGTACATGGTTGTATTCCTCTTTGAAAGGAGAACACATGGTGTAATTTATGGGACATGAGATGAATCACAACAAAAGATATATCTATCCAAAGTTGGCCTTCCAGGCATATTGAAAGGGTCCCCATACTTAGTCATTTCTGCATAAGTTAAAGCTCAAGACAGATAGATGGTGCATGTTACTCCAAGAAGTTAGGAAGTAGTGAGATGAAGACTAGTGCATCATGTTTAATGACTAAGCAAAGGTAAGGATAAAAGATTAACAATGAGTGGGTGTTTATACTATTTATATCAATAGAGCGTCTAAGTATAAATGGTAAAAGTGACTAAAGTTTAATGGAGTTAAAGTTTGGTTTACTTTTGAGAAAGATCAAAGGAGTGTGATTGGCCAAGCTGAGTGAAGACACAAGATGATAATATAGTATTCAAGGTTTAATGTTTGAGCATTGGTGTCTATGTGCTAATTATTGAAAGATATTGTCGGTGCATATTTGATCTAAGTAGTGAGGACATGAGATGATTTCATAGTGTTTGAAGTTTAACTGTGACTTTTATCATTCAAATATTTGAATTTAACATAGGGAAAAACTAGAGCTCTGTATTTTGTCCATATTTTTTGATAGAAGTCAAATTTGCTAGTGCTATAAAAAAGCAAAGATTGAGAAGACTCCATGAAGTATTTAATGAACCTAATTTTAAGATCTAGAAGTGTGTATAATCAAAGATATTAATATTCAAAATTGATTATGTGTTTGTGCTTGTTCTGAAAATGACCCAAGAAGGATATTTGAGATTATTTAGATACTAGTTCAATGTCTCTTGATGAATTGGATATTGGGGAGTGTTTTAGAATCAATGAGGATGCTCTGTGTGGATTTTGGAAGAGTGATCAATCTATATTGAGTATGAATAATACTTAAGAAGTTGACTATGTATTCGATAATGATGTTCTTAAGTATAAGGTCTCTATTTGAGTTAATTGAGCATATGTAAAGGTGATCAAAGATAATTATGATTATTTAAAGATGTCAAAAGAGACATAAAGAGTGGACCCATGTATTTGAAAGTGATATTGTGTTCTTTTTTTATTCAATGGTGTGCTAAATGGGTGAATAGGTCTCCATGAGACCTATAAGAGCTACAAGAGCCTTATTAAAAGGTGTAGCTGCTTAAGGGTGACCCATAAATGCCATGACCAACATATGAAGATTGTATTGAGCCATGTATTCATGTGAGAGATGCCTTAAGTGATAAAGAATGCCTAATGGTCGACCAAGGTGTTGATTATGAAGTATGCTCTATAAATAGTGAAATTAAATATGGTAACTTCTAGAGGTGTGTGTGAGAGACTTATATGTGATAAAGTTAGAGAGAGAAAGAAATCAGAGGAGAGTATGAGTGCCCAAATATTGGGTTGATGAGAAGACAAGATTAAGGAATATGTGTATGATTTGTAGGTCATGTTTCTTATGACAGTATATCATTCTTATAGTTTGAAGTTATGTGAAGAGATCTGAGTGTGCATATGAGGATTGTTTGAGTGAAGAAAGATAGAGATTGTGGTATGCCTATGTGAGAGGCTTTTTTGAGATAGAGAGAGAGTTTTTACAAGGGTTAGAAAATAGAGATCCATCATCAGGTGTTAAAGATATCACCTCTAAGGTGAAAGTTTTCTTTTGAAGGAGGGTCTAAAGGACTTGATATTTCTTAAGGGTTGTTACTCCTTGTGAAATAGGGTTTCAATAAAGACTTTTGGTCAGAAGAAATTGATCAAGGTTGTAGGTCAAAAGGACTTAACTGAAGGTTATTGATCAGAAGGACTTGATTAGTCTCTTATTTGTGATCATCTTATAGGATAATAATCTATATGTTTGCAGAATTGAGAGTGGGTTTTATTTCCCAAGAGGGTTTCCCATGTAGATCTTGTGTTGTGTATGTGATATTGCATTATATTCATTTTTCATTACTATGAATGATCTTTATACTTCATGAATGATTATATTGAATGCTTAAGTATTTGCAAGGGTTTAGAAATTGAATTAGATTGTTTACCACCATTGATTCATCCCCACTCTCAATGGATTTTACATCTAAAAATTGGTATCAGAATATATCCTTTGGTAAAGGATTAACAAATTGAAGGTGATCCAAGGTGCAATAGCTAGTCAAAATGTGTAAGGTGGTTTCTCTACTAATCAAGAACTGATGTTCAATAGATCCAATTATGATTTTATGGAGTGTTAGGATGAGGACATACATTATGTCCCTAGGGTTTGATGTATGGAAATCTATTGTGGATGGTTATGTTGTTCCTACTACTCCTCCATCTAGTGTTTTAGACAAGAAGTTGTTTGAGAATAATTCTAAGGCAATGAATGCCATCTCCTATGGTCTTACAAAAATTGAGTTCACCAAAGTAATTCATTGCACATTTGCGAAGGGAATATGGGATAAATTGAAGACTATTTTTGAAGGAGATTTAAAGGTTAAGTTGGAAAAGTTGTAGATTCACAAAAGGAAATTTGAAATTATTAAGATGAATGAAGAAGATACTGTGACATCCTTTCTGTAGAGAGTTGATGAGATTGTGAACATCATTAGAGGTCTTAGAGAAAACCTTGAAGAGGATGCTATTGTTCAAAAGGTATTAAGGTCTTTATCCCCTAAGTTTGATCTAAAAGTATTTGCTATAAAAGAGAGTCATGACCTTACTTAGTTGAGATGGATCAATTGTATGTCACCCTTACTACCTATGAGATGAGGAAGAATGATGATATACCACCAAAGAATGAAGCAACTTTCAAGATTGAAATGAAGACAAAGAAGAAGTTCCAAGGTAAAAATTTCAAGGATGATGACATTCCTAATATAGATGAGGATGAACTAATTGCTTTGATTTCAAGAAAATTGAGAGTAGGTTCAGGCAAGTTTAAAGGTAAGCTACCTCTCAAATGCTTTAATTGTGGTGAGATAGGTTATTTTGATAATAAGTGCCCTCATAAGTATAAGAAGGATGATTATGAAGAGTGTGATCAAAGTCGTGATGATGTCAAGAGAACATTTAGATCTGATAAAAACAAAAAGGGATGAAGATGCCAAGGAGCATGAAGATATGGTCAAACATCTTAGTTTTCAAATGGAAATCCTATCTATAAACCTAGATGCTAAATAAGATGAATGTTCAAGGTATGTAATTGAAAATGAGTCATTGATATTTGAGTTAGAGAAGGTATCTAGTAAGGTAATATCATTTGTGAGATTTGAAAAAAGCTCAAGTGATCTAGAAAACATTCTAAATGATTAAAAGCATACAAGTGATAAGACTGATCTTGGATACAAAGAAGAACCAAAGACTGCAACACAAGACAAGATGAAGACTAATATATACAAGGACTATCAACCTTTAAAGATAAATCATCAGATAAGGAATGAAGGTGCTAAAAAAATGAATACAAATCAAATCAGACACCTAAATGCCATGAGGTATGTAAATTTTTATGATTACTGCTATACTTGTAATCAGTTTGGGCATAGAGCTAGATAATGTAGAAGACCTGCTAAAATTGAATTTGCATGGAACTATGGTGGGGGTCATCAATCAAAAGGTGTGAATAATGTTGAGTGCTATAGTTATTATTACATAAGACACATTGTAAGATATTTTCAAAATCTAGAAAGGTAGAAATATCTTCTTGCATAAAGTATGGTGTGCTTCAGTTTTGAATAGAAAGGCCATATTACTAGATTCTACAAGCAAAGGCCCATAAGATAGAATAGGTTTTATCAGGCTCCCAGAGTACATGGAAGAAGACAAGTTAACTCATAGAGACTAAAGGTGGTAAGTAAGAATCATGATGAATATGTAGGTCCAAATAATCTATTTGATATGGTGGATAAAGCTTCATAAGCTGAAGAGTCCTAAGAGGTCTCATTATCTGCTCATGTTGAGAATAAAGAGACTAAGCTCAAAGAAAAGACCAAGGTGTTCTTTGATGCTAGTTCTAAGGTATGTATGGATATAAGTGAACATCCTTATATTATTGAACAAGTGACTAGTGATGAGGATCCAAGTTGAAAAAGATATTCTTCAATTAAAAAAGTATGTCATGAATCTATGTTATCTCCATATATTGATAATCCAATCATAGAAGAAAAGGAAAATGTTGTAGTAGTTGAGGAGGTTGTTTCTCTAAAGCCAAACAAAAAGAAGAAGAACTATAAGTATCAATTAATCAAGGAAGAGGAGGAATATGAAGATTTTTTTTTGTTTTAGAGAATTGAGGCATAGAGGGCGTCTCTATCTATGCTTCTTAAGAGACTCCTTTCAAGTGGAGAAGCAAGTATTGTTGTGGTGTTTTTTAATTAGAATAGTTTGCAAGGTCAGATTAAAGGTTTTTAGATGGAAAATGAGGATTTGTGATTTATCAAGATGATATTTTTGCATACAAAGTTCTATTGACCTTATTCTATCATGCTCTTAGTGGTTTTGTCATCTGAAGGTATGTTGAAATCTATTTGGAGATTTTTATGAGCTCTTAGATTTCCTAGTTTTTACTTAGGAGCTTATAGGTCCTAAAATAGGTTATAATAAGTCAAGGTTATTAGTGGGTTGGAATCTAAAATGTTGGTCCATAAGTGTGTAATGGTTGTCTCCAAGTGTATAATAAGTTTTAGAGGTGGATGTTGACTAGAAGGTTTTATGTTGACTTTGTTTGTTTTTAAATTCTAAGTTTTTGGGCTCTAATAGAAAAGTGGTCTGCCTTATGAGTTGAGGTCTGAGGCTTCTTAATATGTTTAATGGTACATATGGGTTGTCAAATCAAGCTTCATATAGATTTGAAGGTTTGTGGTTCTCAAGTTATTCAAGTTTTTGTCAAGTTGGAGGCTTAATTGGGTAGTAGGTTTGTGAAGGAAGTATGTTGCAAAAGATGAGACAATATTTGAAAATTGGCGTGATCAAGGGGGAATATGAGAGTGCTCTAGATATGAAATTTCATGTCTTGAATTTGTGTCTATAGAAAGGTGTGGGATTTTCAAGTTCTAGAAAGGGCTACAAGGAATCTAAGACAGGCCTAGTGTGAAAAAGAGTTCTTTTTGATCAGTTACTCCAAAAGAGAAATGTATGTTTGTTTTATGGATATTTATTAGGTGTATTGAGAGAATTTCCACCTTTTTTAGTGAGTTTCATGAAGTTATGTTGATAGTCCTTATTGTATCTTGAGAGAGAAGGCTAGTAAGCTTGTATGTTGGTTCCTCATGGGGTATGGAGATATGAAGATGCTAAAGTGGTGTAATTGCTCAAAAATATTAGGGGAAGTCCCTCTTAGATGTATCTTGGTAAGTTTTATCAGATTTTAGTATTATGTGTGTTCTTTCTTCATTGGTTGTAGTGCTTGGTTGAAGAGAGTGTTGGCATGGAGCACGAGGAAGTTTGTCAAGGCAAGAAGAGGTAGGATCAAAGTAAGGGGGAGTTTGTGCCATCTTTATAAGATGGTAATTTCATATTTTTGATTATTTTTTGGGTCCTTAGGATAATTTTTTGCCCAATTTTTCATTGTGTCAAAGGGGGAGAAAGTTCTTGTTGTGGGAGTGCTTGAAGAGAGAGAAGGTGAGTTGTATATTGCTATATATGATGTTTGTTGACATCAATGACAAAGGGAAATATTTTTGGAGAGTTTTCAATGATGTCATGGTGATGTCATATAGGTGTCCTTTTGAGTGGATGAAGTGTTTTTATAGCCTAATTAACAATGACAAAGTGTACAATGTGCTTGTCTTAGTGTGCTTAAAGTAGGTTTGGTTGATCTTCAGTTTTGGCTTGATTAGAGATGTTTAAGGATGTATACGGTGATTCACAAATGTGAAAGAGGTCCCTAAGATGTTATATATTATTTGAGAGCTTGTGTGCATAAGTGGAATTCATCTGGTTATCCATAATTTTCATTTATATAGTTTGGGTTTAGTGGTAGAAAAGTTGAGTAGGTAGTTTGATGACATCACCATTGCCACATGGAAATGAGTCAATGGGAGTTGATCATATGGTTGTGATCACATTATTATCTATTTGATATGTTTTAAATCACATCAAATTATGGTCAAATATATGAGGGTACAAAATTGGATTCTCAGTCAGAATTCATTATTTCCCCATACTTAGTCAAATTTACAAAGTGGCAATAAGAACTAAGTAAGCATTTTTATGGTGGAATATTTCACACACATGATGGTGTCAGAACAAAATGATCATATGGGTTTTTTAATTTTGTTCCTTGTTTATTTGTGATAAATTTTAGCTCATGTTATGAAGCACATCAAAAGATATGCATATGCAAAGTTGGGCTCCCAAACAGTTTGCCTGTGTTTTTCCATAGCCAAATTTGCATATGACAAGAAATGTTGAGTAGGCATTTTGATGGTGTTATATCTTGCACATGTGAAGGTTTCAAGAAAAATTGATCATATGGGTTTGTTTGATTTTGAGCATATTTGATTTGTGCTAAATTTGAAATCATGTGCTGAAGCATAGAAAAAGTTATGTAGGAGCAAAGTTGGCTTGCCAAACAATTTTTTGACATAGTTGGGTCTATGACAAAAGATTTTGAGAAGGATTTTTAATGGAATTATATCTCTCACATGGAAAGGTTTCAAGATTAGTTTGGTACATGGTTGGATTCCTATTTGAAATGAAAACATATGATGCAATTTGTGGGACATGAGATGGATCACAAAAAAAGATATATTTGTCCAAAGTTGGCCTTCTAGGCATATTGAAAGGGTCCCCATACTTGGTCATTTATGCACAAGTTAAAGCTTGAGCAATATCAATGGTTCATGTTTTTATAAGAATTCAAAAAGTATTGAGATGAGGATAGGTGCACAATGTTTAATGAATGAGCAAAAGGTAAAGATAAGAGATCAATAGTGAGTGAGTGTTTGTATGATTGAGATCAATAGAGCATAGTAAGTCAAAATGGTCAAAGTGATTGAAGTTTAATGGTGTTAAAGTTTGGTGTACTTTCAAGAAATATTGACTGAGCATGATTGGCCAAGTTGAATGAGGACACAAGATGGTAATAGAGCAGTTGAGGTATAATATTTGAGCATTAGCACCTATGTGTTAATGATAGGAAGAGATCAATGGCGCATATTCAATCTGAGTAGTGAGGACATGAGATGATTGCATAGTGTTTGAAGTTTAACTATGACTGTTGTCATTCAAATATTTGAATTTAACATAGGAAAAAACTAGAGCTTTATATTTTGTCCATATTTTTTGATAGAATTCAAATTTATTGGTGTTGTAAAAAATAAAGATGAAGAGGACTCCTTGGCTCATCTAATGAACCTAATTTAAAGATCTATAAGTGTGTATAGTCAAAGATATTAATGTTTAAATTTGACTATGTTCTCATGATTATTCTGCAAATGACTTGATAAATATATTTGAGCTTATTCATATCATGCTTTGATGTCTCTTAATGAATTGGCTATTGGGGAGTGTTGTACAATCCATGAGGATGGTATGCATGGATTTTAGAGGAGTGATAAATATAACTTAAGTGTAAATAATGCTTAAGAAGTTGACTGTGTATTTGATAATGATGTTCCTATTTATAAGGTCTTTATTTGATTTGATTGAGCATATGCAGAGGTGAGAAAAGCTAACTATGATCATTTGGGGATGTCAAAGGGGAGATAAAGAGTGGACCCATGTATTTGAAAGTGGTCTTGTGTTCTTGTTTTGTTTGATGATGTGTTAAATGGGTGAATAGGTCTCCATGAGACCTATAAGAGAAACAAAGGCCTTATTAAAAGGTGTGGCTACTTAAGGGTGAACCATAGATGCTATGGTCGACATGTAAAGATTATATTGAGTCGTGTCTTTGTGTGAGAGATGCCTTAAGGGCTAAGGCATGCATAATGGCTGACCAAGGTGTTGATTAACAAGTATGCTCTATAAATAGTGAAATCAAAGATGGTGACTTTTAGAGGTGTGTGTCAAAGACTTGTATGTGAGAAAGTTAGAGAGAGAAGGAAAGTAGAGGAGAGTATGAGTGCCCAGCTATTGGGTTGATGAGCAAAGAAGATTAAGGATTGTGTGTATTATCTGAAGGTCATGTTTTTGATGATAGTATAGTGTTCTTGCAGTTTGAAGTTGTATGAAAAGATTTGAGTGTCCATATTAGGACTATTTGAGTGAAGGAGAGAGATTGTGGCATGCTTATGTGAGAGGCCTATTTAAGATAGAAAGTTTGTGTAGGGGTTATAAAATAGAGATCCATCATCAAGTTTTGAAGACATTATCTCTAAGGTGGAAGTGTTATTTTGAAGGAGGGTCTAAGGTATTGATATTCTTTAGGGGTAGTTGCTCCTTGTGAAATAGGGTTTCACTAAAGACCTTTGGTCAGAAGGACTTGATCAAGGTTTCAAGTCAAAAGGACTTGACCAAAGGTTCCTAATCAGAAGGACTTAATCAGTCTCTTGTTTGTGATCATCATATAAGATATTAGTCCAGGTATTTGTAGGCTTGAGAGTGGTTTTATTCCCCAAGTGGGTTTTCCATGCATATCTTGTGTTGTGTATGTGATCTTGTATTATGCTCATTGTTCATTTCTATGAATGATTTGTATGCTTCATGAATGATTTCATTGAATGCTTAAGTATTTTTAAGGATTTGGAAATTAAATTAGATTGTTTGACACCACTGATTCACCCCCCTCAGTGGATTATATCTCTAATAGATGCAAACAATGAAAACATAAGATAATTAGATATATGCATGATAAAAGAAATGCAAGCAAGTTAAACAACAAATAAGTAACACACACAAGTATCTACATGCAATGTTATTGTGCCTTGTCTAATGGTCCTAGTGAGAATTGATGAGATGATTAATCAGGTGATGAGTTGGACCAAGTTAGTCATGATAAGCATGATGTGAATGTGTATTAAAGATATAGATTTAGACAAGGGTATATATTTGGATTAGACTAGGGACTAGGAATTTAGATGAGAGACATAAGATGTATCAGGCTAAATTGAGATTAAGTCGATGTTAGCTCTGTATAGACTAGATTTGCCTTGATTTAGAATGAGAGATAATAGTGGGATAGGTGAGTTTGAATTTGTGATGAAACACGAAGGACATGGAGAGAGATGCTAATGGGGGAATAGGCATAAGACAATACATCCATTAATATTTTTTACTTTTTCCATGTTTTTTTATTTTTTTTGGATTTTTGACATATTTCAAAATTTTGGTCTTTTTTTGGAATATGTATGTATACTATATAAATGGGGTTACTAGCAAAGGGAATACTAGGCCTAGAAACCATGATAAGTATGTATGGAATAATTGATGGGATGACCAAAGGATGATGACAATGCAAAAAATGGGATAAGAACCAAGGAAGAGTGGACTATGGATCTTCAATGACCACATCATGAAGCAACTTGATATATATTTAACTGAGTGTCCATTGGAGGGTATGCCAAGATGATTCCATAATAGTTCCCAAGACATCTTCAAATCCTTATGAGTGTTAAGTCTAGATAAAAGGATGAAAGATATGATGGAAGATGATGGATAGAGGGATATGACATGGATGGGGAGATACAAGGGATAGATTAGATTTTCATTGAAGTGTTTAGGTACAAGGTGGATAATAGGTTATTTTACCTAAGTGTTTAGTTTTCACCATTGGATGAATGATTTTTGTTTTATTATATTTTTATTTTTGTATTTTTGACTTTTTTAGCATCTCAATTTATTAGATATAGGTAGGAGATGTAAGAATGTCGATACTTTTTTGACCTTAATCCAACACCTTTTTTTGGAAACATGTGATGGTAAGATCATGTTATCAATGCTATACTCACTAATGTCTTTGTGGCCTTCATGGATTATTGAATTAATATCCTTTAGACATCTCAACCTGGTGTCATTGTAACCCCTACAAGAGATGATGTTGCCCAAGGATCTGATATATGGTAAAGATGGGATTATGTATTGATTTTGATGGTGGGGTATAGGATGTGGATGAGTGATATGATTATGATGGAAAATGTGACTAGAAGGGGGGCACAAATGGGGTTCAATAGTTGCATACACCATTGGATATGGTGGATGGGACATTTTTGATTGGTGTCATGAGATTAAGGGATCCAAGACCTTTTGGCTTTTTAGTTTTTCGATCCAATTATTAGAATGATGATCGTCCACATGAATTTTGACTTTGATTTGATTTGTTGATTGGATTTGACTTTGACTTTGATTTCCCCTTGGTGCCTAATTGTGGGCTTCACTAGAGGAGAGTGATTTTTGACTTGATAAATGATGATGATTTCAACTTTGATTGTCCCTTAGCACCTCAAGGATATTTGTACTAGGGGATGATGATTTTTGACTTGGTCGATTATGAAACTCTTCTTGACTTTAAATGATTATTTTTGGATCATATTGGGCTTAATTATTTGATTGAATTATTTTACTATTATCTTGGATCCTTGTATATTTGGCACATAATATTGCATGTGGAGGGGAATCCAATGATGCATGTTCCTGTTTGTCCCATTTGGAGAGTGGAATGGAGGGATTATTAATAGGAGGTGGATGATTAAGGAATTGTGGTGGAAGGAGTGGATTAAAGGGATGATGGGAAGCATAGTCCTCATAAAGGCTCCTAAGAGACCCAACCTCAATGTCAGAGAGAGTGTCCTCAAGAATCTTAAAAGGATCACTAAGACTCTTCATAGAGTTAGCATCTAAAGCTAATTCATATCCAAATTGATGATCTTCGATTGATAAATCATTCAAGAATTGTGTTATAATTTCATCATCTTGTTACAGATCAAGAGTCATGCCTTTTGACTGGTTGATATTAGAAACATAGTCTAAGAGATAGGTGTCGACATGACTTTCATTATCTGAAAGGGATAATGCTTTTGACATCAATCTTGGTTTAGATGCTGATGTCGAACATGATCCTGACAATTTTGATGTTGACTCCGATAGGGATGTTGACAATGTGATGTATCCCATAGATGATTTTTTGATGGTAGCCATAGAGAGGGCCCTTTGAATAGCATAATTGTCCACAAGTACCTTCTTCATTTTAGTCTATCATCAAGCTAAGATCATGCTATCATAAAGTCTGAGTTTATCCATAACAATCCATCAAGCAAAGTCTAGAATCATTCGAAAATTAGTTTCAAGATCTTGGAGGGAATCCAAGAGGAGCAAAATGGTGGTAAGAATCCTTATCTAATTTCTAATTTACTTCTATATTCTCTCCCTTTTGGTGTTTTGTATGATTTGGGTGAAATCATTATTCTTAGTAGTGAAAATAGTGGGAGCCTCCTCTTAAATTAATTTTATTGTGTAGTTGAATGTGTGTATTTAAGCTTAGAGGATAAATTTGAGAATAGGCGACTACAAATCCAATATTTTATGTGCACAGTCATCTCCAAGTGCTGGAATAAAATGTTGATCAAGTTATATGTCCATCTTTTGATCTATTTTTCTATACATCTTTGACTTTGAATGGCATATGAAATCATCATTCTAATATATTAATAGGTATATAATCCATATTTGGATTTTGGTTTGTTTCTTCATCCATACGCAGGTTTTACTTAAAGTTACAATACGTTGATGACCTTATTATTTACACAAATGACTTTGTTAGGTGCAATAATGACTTTACTTTAAGCTTAATAAAATTACTACTAACATCATTTCAAAGATACAGGACTTAGAATCTTCAAAAGAAACTGTGGGCATTCCTATTTTGTTGGTTTGACTTGATTACAATCTACCTCTAATCCATCATAAATTTAGTATTCGGTCTACCTATAGTCATTTTTTTGCAATCTATTTTTATAATTTAATAAATGTGTCTATCTTTACTCTTGGCCCTACAAAGTTGCTGCTTACATTTAATGACTTTAAACATTTTATTTTGCCATTTCTGATCAGTTCCTAGACAATAGTTAGTCGGCATAACTAAATTTTGGTCGATAGCACATTTTAAGTCTATCCCAATGATAACATATATCTGACACTATTTTATACAGGTCCATAAAGGCGCGATTACCTGAAGGCTGACAAAATCAGTTTTTGTTTGCCTCGATGGTGACTTTGTGTATGCCCAACATCTTTGATCAGATTTTTGTTATTTAAACTTGCCCCTCGATAATTTATAACTTGATTATGATCTAGATTAACTCTATTAGAATCAACTTTTATCTCCGTTTGGCCTTACGATCATTTCTGCTTTCTATGGTTGACATTATCATTGTGATCAACAGTTCCATCAACTATATTCGTGACATTAAGCCACTTAACAACATATCTATTGAAATTGTTACTGTCTGATTGATGCAACTATAATTTTGTTGTTGACTATACGTAGGTGAGTTATTATATAAACTAAGGTTAAAGCAAACTGATCAGGCCAGACGCTTGTTGGTTACATTTGGCAAAATAATACCAAGGCCGCATGATGATACTCGTGTCCTTTAAACAGAAACAATTACAACGTCTATTTTTAATTCAGCTTTAAATATATTTGATGAGTTAAAATACTGTGTAAGCAATGTTATTAGGTTTGGAACCTTGAACCTATTGGATTCTGTTCACACATTACAACCACCACAATCCCACAGGCTATATTCAATGAGGCATTTTGACAAAAAGAAGCTAACCACACCCCTATCACGAAATTATAAATTATATTTAAGTTTATTATTTAGTTTCTAAGATATTGATTTGGGATAATTTTGGCTATATTTGATATTAGTTATATTATTTAAATCTTTAGTTTTTTGTACTTTGTGTTGATAGTTTTAGGAATAGTTTCAAGGAAATAATTTTTTATACACATAAATAATAGGGACATCTACAAAATTTTAAATTCTTGATATGATTGCATGTACGTGCTCATTGACATTTTTAATTGATTGATTTGTCAAAATAGGAGTGATTCCCTTTTAAAGGTCACAATTATCAAATACCAAAATTGTTAAATTATTAATTTTTTTTAATACACACATTTAAATACACAAGAACATTAATCCAAGAGGAAGCTCCCATTGTGGTCACTGAAATGTAGGATGAAAATTTGAGCAATTGGAATTGATCAAGCAATATCATATAAAAAATACCCAAATCTACAATCTACCATTAAAATTGAGAACCATTAGATCAAAATACTATAAAATAATATATTCAATGCAACATTCTAACCTAAAGCTAAATGTTCCCAATCAAGATTCAAACAAAAAAAAAGACTAAGGATTAATGGATGAAGATTGCTCACAAGTAGACTCAGATTTTATGACAGCATGATATTAACTTGATGACTTGATCAACAACTATGTTGATAGAAGATTTTAGAATAGATTGGACATGGATTCTCTAGTTAATGTAGTTAGTTTGGCCATGGAGGGATGATGGTGTTTAGATAGAAATAAGGAGGGAAGATCAATGGAAATTATTCAAATTTGGGTGAAGAGGATCAATGGTGGAGGATTATCCAAGGAATTAAAAATTCCTTCAAAGTCTCTAGAATAGAGGCTTCTAGAGAAGAGGGGCTAAGATGGATAGGATTCTATAATGAGAGAATTCTATAATCCATTAGGAGGGGTTAATGATGTTTAATGAGTGATTTGATAGGTGATTATGGGGTTCTATAGAATCTAGGGGGTAGGCTTATAAGAAAACCTAAGAATAGGTAGCTAGGTGGGTCATGGGAATATTAAAATCTCAAATAATGGATAAATGAGATTAGTTAGTAGATATCGAGGATCAGGTAAATTAATTGATTTTTGGGGTAAGGATAAGGTTAATGGATGAATAAGAATAAAAGTTGATGGTATTTAATTAGGAATATGGTTATAGGATTAATTAAGATAAATAACAAGATTAGTAAAATGGTTAGGGCAAGCAGATTTAGGTGCATACAATATGAGTTGTAATTAAGTTAGAGTGAATGAGGTGAAATGAGTTGTAGTAACAACTCATGTAGTTATTCTAGTTGTGTGAAAAAGAATAGGTTTGAGTGAGATATATTAGGAGATAGATTTGAGATATTGTTGTGATTAGGAGAGAAATAAGATAGCCTTGAATCCTTGTTTGTAGGGGATCATTGAAATATATATTTGTATTTATCTATATTATATGTATCTCGAATGAACGGAATAAAATATGAAATTTTTACAAGTAAGTTCATGAAATTAGGGGATAATTATGTGGACATTTTAGCATAATGTGTATGTGGTATTGTATAAAATGTACACATTATAGCAATAATGCATACACATTATAATTTCTAGGCTTAGTAAACACCAAGCCTATAATGCGTACATGCTATAACGTGTACACATTATAGTTCTTACATAATTTTCTCTATGAAAAATTAAATTGATAAAAACATGGGAGTTTAAAATATTAAACAACTAAAATGCATACATGGTACAACATGTACACATAATAAAACATACACGTCATAGTGCACATGCATTATATCTCAATGAAATCATTGAAGGGGTAGAATGTAAAAAGGGGATGAATTAGAAGGTGGGGGTGTAGGTTTACTAGAATAATTGTTGAGTATAAGTTGACATTTAGTAAATATAAGAAATTAGGGTCATTATGCATTTGATAGAGTTAGTATCATAGTTACATGTCTTATGATATGGGATATATTTTTTAAAACTTCAATATGGTTATTACTTAGGCATTTTCAAGGTTTTTGTATTTAACTCAAAGATTTCATGGCATAGATTTTGTAATTGATGTCCATTGTGGGTAAGCAAATAATATTTTTTAAAGTTTTTATGTAAGCATTTTAAGAGTCCTAGGTTTATCAAAATTGAAGTTTACAAACTAATAACTTTGAATTCAAGATAAATTTGTTTTATTTGGGCAACATAGGTCACATTGATGACTTATGCACATCAAACTACCACTTGCTCATTGTCCCTCCCTCATCATCATCCCTAATCATTCCCTCATCACCCCTCATCATCCCTAATCATTCCCTCCTCACCCCTCATCATCCCTAATCAATCTCTAATTTACCCTCACCATCCCTCATCATTTCTAATCACTCCATCATCTCTAATCACTCCCTCATTGAACCTTACCATCCCTCATCATCCTAATCATTGCTTACCATCCTTGATCATCCATAATCACTCTTTCCTCATCCCTCATTGTACCTAGTCACTCCCTCATTGACCTTTGCCATCCATTATAATCTCTAATCATTTATTTATCATCCCTAATTACTCCCTCATTGAACCTCACCATCCCTCACCATCCTTAATCACTGATTCATTATCCCTCATCATCCCTAATCACTCTTTCCTTGTCATTTAACATCCCTAATCACTCCCTCATTGACCCTCACCATCCATCATAATCCCTAAACACTCCCTCATCATCCTAAATCACTCCTTCATTAACTCTCATGGTTCCTGATCATTCCTACTGACTTCTTCCTTGTCCCTCCTCATCCTTAACTACCTCCTTTACCTTGATGGTGGGTGTAGTATCTTCCTGCATTGGATTGATTGTCTTCTATTATAATTCCATGCTTTACTCACTCAAATAAGGCCTAAATAAACTCTTTTTTCACTCAAATAAGGAACTTGGATATATTGTTTGATTGTATAGTAGGATTGAAAGATCTATATGGCAATCTTTGCCTAGCCTATGGAGAGAGTGTGTATCTAGAGCCTTAAGACAAAATAAATAGGCAGGAAATCAAGAAAAGGGTGGGATGAAATTACACACACACACACACACACACACACACACACACACACACACACACACATACACACACACACATATATATGTATATATATATATATATATATATATATATATATATATATATATATATATATATGTGTGTGTGTGTGTGTGTGTATGTATGTATACACACACACACACACACACACACACACACACACACACACACACACACATAAGTGTGTGTGTGTGTGTGTGTGTGTGTGTGTGTGTGTGTGTGTGTGTGTGTGTGTGTGTGTGTGTGTGTTAGGATTTAGGCATCTAAGAATCCCAATATTAGAGTTGAGAATCCAAATTTATATCTATATAGATAAGGGCAACTAAAAACTAGTTGAGAATTCCAATCCCAATCCTATAGTTGAATCCTCATTTTATCTATATGTCATTGAGAGTATGTCCATAGTATACCATATTACCATATAGATAGATAGGTGGTCATGAATTTTATAGAGCATGTTCTAATCTGGTAGTTGGTATACCCAACCTAATTTATACCCATCTTGATTTATGAAAGGAATGAAGGGCTAATGCCTTAATATAGTATATCAAAGAGGGGTTACTTAGAGATATCAAGGGATGTTTGCCTTCTCGATATCTAGATTTGATT
>JARHVA010000399.1:2482500-2485000 GCA_037957365.1 Torreya grandis
CAAACTCAGGTCTATACTAGACCTCATGTGATTTCAAACACTAAACTGTCCAGCCCTTGGTGCACTTCGATTCTACATCCTGCGTCTCGCCAACACCTGATTCACATCAGCTTCCACTGGAAACAAAAATCACCCTGTGATCTCCCATGTCTCCCATGCCGAAGAATTTTGCTGCTCCAAATTCTTCATAGCAAACAATTAAACTAATCTTACCCTTAGCTTAGCAAAACCCTGTATGTACAATCCTACTAGCAAACATACCATCCACATACAACAATAAAATGATGTCATGACTCATCATGCACCTGGTAAGACAAACCACAGTAGTTACCTGACATTGACTAAATCCATGCTTCATCCTCCACCTGTCAAAACCTGTACCACTGTCCTGCAGCTCCTCAAGACCATATGCCTGGCCTTCTGTCTCACGTGTCCATTCTCTCTATTCTTCAACTAAGGAATCCATTGGTCTTGAAGTGCTAACATATCGGCTGGCAACCCTACCAAATCTCTCGTCTAGTTCTGCAATCTCTCCATGCCACGCTCCCACTGTTTCCTGGATCCTTCTTGCTCTGCAGCCAGCAACTAGTATAAAGAAGAGGAACAACAAATTTGAGGCATACTTACATCTTCAGTCCTCCGTATGGGTGTTTGAGACTCCTTGACAACTTGCTATCCACTCAAAATTTGTTATAGTGACCGACCTCAGCCACAACACAGTCTGCATCTGACTGACATCAATTTTTGTGCCTGTCTTGACTACCAACATGCTGACATCGATGTCCTCTCACTGCCAACGTTAGTCCTTGTGACCGATGTCGGTCTTACCTACTGCCGATGTCAGTTTTGCTGTCGATGCCGGTACCTGTGTTTTTTTGTGAGTGATGACTTTTTACCCGTGAGCTCTTTTAAATCAAGTCCCATGTCCAAACTGCCTTGGTCAGAAGTATCCAGCCCATCCACTGGTCTCTGTCCACCATCTCCTCCAAAAAAACCAAGGCTTTCCAGTTCTTAATCCTATCAAATATATCTGTCTTCCACTTAAAAACATGCATCTCCTTCCTGCTCATGTGACCAAGCCTACAAAGCCATGTCTCCACAACAAAAGAAGAATCAGTAATATAAACAAGTAGATAAAGAGTACCTATTTTCTTACCACCAGCTAATTCAAGTGCATCCACTGTGAGAGTTCTCGTGCATCTCTCATCACCCAACTCTTCTGAAGAAATTAGCCACATCTCCAAACCTGGGACTTGCATGACCTCCTTCAACACCCATGTGTTGGCTGCCTGCAATTTCAGCTTCACTTCCCCTTTGCCAATTCTTTGGCAAGGCTCACCAGCTCCTCTACCTAGGGCTGCATGGAAAGAGGCAACCGAATCTATAAGACAAGATTCAACTTTATCTAAGAAACCTCCCAGAGCATCCTGTGCCACATCACCTGCAACATCTGCTTCTTCAGTTCCTCCATGATGATCTTCCACAAACCAACAATATTCTTTTACTTGCTCTTTCTTTTCATCAGACCATAAGTGACCATCTGTGCTTTTCAACTCCTCCATCCTTAGTTTACTTTGATCTGCCATTGCTCTACTCCCACTCAATCAGAAACCCCTGAGAGTGACCTATAACCAAACACAAAACCGCTTCCTACAACCTTAGCTCTGATACTACTTGATAGGAATATGAAACATCAGAAGCACACAATTGATTACCAAATACAAGCAACTTAATATGCGGACATAACCAGAATCAACAAGTAACTAGAATCCAGAAATAACACAAGATATGAGAGATAATACACAATTTGTATTAATACTCATACAGAAAAGAATACAATAAAGAAGATGCCACTTCTTCTCCACCACCTCTTCAGAGGCTTCTCACACCTCAAGTGAACAATACTTCTCTCCTCAAAGCTCTCTCTCTTAGGTCCCAACACCCAACTCAAACACTGAGTTGGTGTTCACCTTATACCTGTGCTCCACGCACACCACAAGTGCTCCACACACTCCACAAGTACACAAATGTACTTCAAGTAGATCTCCTCTGAACTTGCATCAACCTGCACCTCAATAGACCTTACTTATGGAAAGATCTTCCTTGCCTTCCTCTATGCTCTAAGCACACACCTATACTCCAAGTAGATCTCTCTTGATACTGCTCCCTATTGTGTTGCTGTTTTATCTGATCTTCAACCTCCAGATCAAGCTGGTTCTGCACACCTGTGAACCTTGACGTTGCACACACACACACCTGCATATCAATGATCTTACTTACCATGTAGATCTCCTATCGTAGCCATGCTCACCTGATGACCAAGATCATACACTCCTGAAGAACCCTGATGATTCTCCAATCCAGCACCCACCTTGGTACTGTGGCACTAGGAGGAACACACCATTGCTCACCTCACACACAGAAGGAGCTTATAATAATGCTCTCTTACTCTCTAGCACAAGTTTACAATAAAACCATGAGTCTATTATATAGATCTCAT